>VDFB02108053.1:0-15251 GCA_007258455.2 Sequoia sempervirens
TGTTTTTGTATCTTGGGGTTATAAAAAACTATGTCAAAAATGTTGTAGAATCCAAATTACAATGTTGCCATAGAGCAGTTAAGTAATATTGCTTGATAAAATAGTTTTAGGCTTCATGCAAAAGAGCAGTCAAATTCATTGCTAGAAGATTTGTGGTCCAAGAACCTGTGGCAATTTAGTATGTGTAGTTAATCTGATCTACATTTATACTTGTGTCTCTTGAATCTAGAAAAATGCTTGTTAGTGTTTTAATGGTTTTGGTTATTAGTATCCATCGTAGTAGGAGTACTATATATTGCTATTCTTTTAGAAAAACAAACACATGGTTTTTGTTTTCTAATCAAAGCTTTTTACATGGTGCAATGCTTTTGGTTGGAAGAAAAGAGGTGGTGTAGTGGTCCAGTTGTGGCAAATTCTTCAAGCAAGCAGTACAAGGTGAGTTTCTAGAATGAACCTTCTCCTTTGTTTACAATTGCATATAGTAGACAGAGAAAAAGGTTAATTCAAGATTCTCACTATATTGATAGTACTTGTAATCATATCGTTGCTTTTTGTTACAAGGACAATCTTTGCAAATGGGTATTGTGAGTGGCATATGCTATATAGTTCATAAAAATTAAGCAGTTGGGGTTCAAAAGTAGATCTTCGTTGCAGTGGCATGACCTCAGAAATGCAATAATTATCCAATCAATTTTTTGGGTGGCTGATTGCACTTTATAATTTAAACCTACCCTTTTTAATTTTGAGAGTTTGATTCTGAATCCATATGCATACTTTGATTAAAACTACTGGCTGAAGGTGCATAATTCATTGATGCAAAATCAATGCATTTAATGGCATTTGACTAGAGGCGAGGCTGTTTGGATTGCTAATTAGTCTTTGAATATATAATAATTAAAAGAGATAAATAAGTATAATTATCCTTGGCCACATTTCACATTTTGACCTTTCAATCAAAGTCAATTAACAAAGTAGCAGTTAGACCTAAAGAAGGTTTAAGGACTATGCTGGTAGAAAAACATATTATGGACAATGGCTAGACAATTTGTTGAAATTGCTTTACAAACTTTGAAGCAAATGCATTTTTCCTTCTGTTTGCTTTCATTGTACATCTTAAATGGAAGTTGGGTTTCGCATTGTTGCAATGCATTTGGATACTTTGATTGTAAAATCATAGTTTAGATCATTTTAAGTGTTATCGATTCAAACCTTTCCTTGAAATACTAAGGATTCATCTGAATCTTGGAGGCAATGTACATCTGCCTATAATTATCCTTGGCCACATTTCACATTTTGACCTTTCAATCAAAGTCAATTAACAAAGTAGCAATTAGACCTAAAGAAGGTTGAAGGACTATGCTGATAGAAAACCATATTTTGGACAATGGGTAGACAACCTGTTGAAATTGCTCTACAAATTTTAAAGCAAATGCATTTTCCCTTCTGTTTACTTTCATTGTACATCTTAAATGGAACTTGGGTTTCGCATTGTTGCAATGCATTTGGATACTTTGATTGTAAAATCATAGTTTAGATCATTTTAAGTGTTATTGATTCAAATCTTTCCTTGAAATACGAAGGATTCATGTGAGTCTTGTAGGCAATGTACAGTTGTCCTATAGAGAGAGCTTTGGAACCAATGAGCTGTCATAAAGGATAGAGGAATATTGTCAAATATTGTGGTTATTGTCCTCATAGGCACACATGCAAAATATGGAAGCATATAGAAAGCAAGTTAACTCTTTAATAATCCCATGAAACATAGTCTTTGTATGCATCCATGCATACAGGTTTGCATGTATATATGTGTGCATGCAATTATGTATATATGAATGCATGTATCTATGTTGCCATGTATGTATGTGTGTATATAATAGATTACTATTGCATTTGCTTTAAATGCTTTTTTGTGGATGGTGCCAGCTAGCCATCCAGTCATATTGTGGTTGTTGTACATATTGCTTTTTAAGATATATGAACTCAATTTCGTGAGTTATATTTCATATTGGTAAATTGGCATTTATCTATTTTTGGAACCCATGGGAGTGGCTTTTTGAATCGTGATTGTTTTAAAATGCTTGTGAAAATGCAAATGCATAGGTTCATTGATGGCTATGTGCTTTCATGCATATATGCATATTTATAGGATTCATTGCTATCATGTAAAGGCCACATAAATATTCATTCCCCAAGCCCATGTAGTCATTTGAATATGTGCATATATTAAGGGATCTATTGATACATGGATATGTGCATCCATGGATACATGAACGCATATATAGATGTAAGCATGTGATCATGTATGGATGTATACGTGTATATATGTGTACATCCATGCATGTATCTATGCATCTGTGCATTGAAGCATGTGTGCAGCTATGTGTCTATGAATACATTTTATCCAGTAATCAATGTCAATTAATAGACTAGCACTTGTACCTAGAGAATGTTCAAGGATTGTGCCGATAGAAAACCATATGCATATCAATATGTTTGGGAGCATGTATCTATGCATGGGTGTGTATAGATGCTAATTGTTCTGAATTCTGGTTGCATGTGATTGCATTAAACAATTAAGAATAAGTGCTAGATAATTGAAGTAAAATGACCCCATTCAGTTGGCAGATCAATTTTTCTCAGCCCTTTACATGTTAACTAAGAGTTTTGAAGCTTTTGTTGTTCATTGGCAGTCTTTGAAGCTTAAATGTCACAGTATATGTAGCATTTTACCCAATAGCTCTATCATTCATGATGATTTAGGCAAGTTCATATTTCCTCATTCATCCTTGTATTGTCTCATATCTAAATAATTAGGCAACTGCTAATTAGCCTTTAAGTACATAGGAATTCAAAGAAAAAAATAATTGCAATTAGCCTTGTGTACATTTGAACTATTAATCAAAGGCAATTAACAAACTAGCCCTAGAAAACCATGTGCGTGTTAATGTGTTGAATAACATGTATTTGTGCATGGGTGTATATGGATGCTATGAGTTGTGATTTCTACCATTATGTAGTGCTTACTATTACTTGTACAGCCAAGCGACATGCAAGTAGAATTCATAGTTCATAGCATCCAGATACATTCAAGGACAAATACAAATCAAGGTTGTTGGCATCCTGATAAGAAAGATGATGAGATACATCCAATTAATGTATGTCACAACATCTTATTGAATAAAGATGATTTGGTTAGGCAAGTTACAGATGAGAACCCTTATTGGTGTGTGGCTAATGCTCTTTTTGATTGAAGACTTGTCAAGAAAATTGCATGCCAATACTATTAGAAAATAGGTAGAATTAGATTAATTGATTGACTATGATTGATTGACTATAATTTTGGTTCCAAAGCTCTCTTTATGGGACCACTTTACAACAATCAAAAAAATACAAACTCTACAGGGCTCACATGCATGAAGTAAAATGAACAAGAGGATTTCTACATAGTACCTATCAAACGCAGATGAAACCTTCGCATTTGAACAAGAAATTCGAATATATAATACTAAAAGTAGTTTAAAATATGAATTTATGCCTACGAGGACAACAACCACAACTTTTAACAGAACCCCTCTATCCTTTATGCTTTGATGACAACGGAAAAGCTCAAAGCAACACACTGTTGACTCATAGTTCAAAAGCTCTCATTATCGCACACGTTGACATAATTTTGGTTCGAAAGCCCTCTTTATGGGACCACTTTGCAGTAGTCAATAATATACAAACTTTACAGGGCTCACATGCATGAAGTAAAATGGACAAGAGGATTTCTACATAATTCCTATCAAACGCAGATGAAACCTTCGCATTTCAACAAGAAACTCAAATAAATAATACTAAAAGTAGTTTAAAATATGAATTTATAATCAAAGTATAACAATGCCTTAAAGCACTATGAAACCCTACTTGCACTTCTGTTTGCATGTACCTGGTTTAAACATTTAACTATTGGTTTTTGATAATGGAATGAAATGAACTTGGACAAATGGAAATAGAATGGCCCCATGGAATTGGAACATCAATGTTTACATGGCTTTAACATGGTAGCAGATTTGCATGCATGAGACTTATTTGAATCTCAAATGTCATAGTGTATGTGGCATATTAGCTAGTTGGCTTAACATGATAGCTTTCAAACAAGTTAATTCAGCGATCAATCAAGCTAATTGGCTGATGAGTTAATTGTGTTCCATGGTTAGTCATAGCTAATTATTAGTCATCTTTATCGTCCAAATCAGTTAAATCAATCTTGCTTATTCACATTCACAGATACACAATCTTTCTAAACATTTTGCGTGCTTTTAATAGAAAAAGAGCTTTAGAACAGGATATGTACATTCATCTAAGCATCATAAGACGTAGATTTCTGACAGATATAATGGTTTGAAATGCTGTCATGAATATGCATACCAAATATGGAAGCACAAGCAAAAACATTTAAACTGTTTGACAGAATTCCTCGAAGAAATGTTGGCTCTTGGTGTGTAGTGATTGCAAATTATGCAAAGAATTATTTGTCGAAAAAGGCTTTTTGCAAACATTCAAGCAAATCAACTAAATAGTTGATCAAGTTAACTGTGAATCAAGTTACTTGACTAATCAATGAAACTAGTTCATTGATAGATCAATTTTCTTGAATAGTTAATTATAGTTAATTAAAAAAACATCTTTGTACACCAAATCAATTAAACCAATCATGGCCATTCATATGCAAAAAAAGGAATTTCTTGAAAAGGCTTTATAGACAAGGAAGCAAATGCAATTGCTAGGTGTAAATCGACATTGCAAAATCCTCGCCAACATCTTCCTTTCTGTTTCTTGTGCTACAAATATTCAATAGGCTATAGCTGTCCATATTAATTGTATCCCTTTGTCTATGTTGAAGCCATCTGTTTATTCTATTGCTTTTGCTATTATTTCATGAAAGCTCAAATGTCATAGTATATGTGGCGTAGCAGCTAATAAGTCCATCTCACATTTTGCTCATGACAATTTAATTTGTCTCATCTGTCTCTGAACCATTAATCAAAGTCAATTGACAAACAAGTCAATCTTACACTTGACTCATGCAAATTAAGTCAATTCTATCTTTTACTCATTAATGAAATTAACTAATCAGCTTAACAAGATAGCTTTGAAACAAGTTAGGTCAGTGATCAATCAAGTTGTTTGACTGATGAGTCAATTGAGTTCAATAGTTAATCATAGTAATAGCAAACAAATCCTTGTTAGATGATGTCATTGTTGAATTTACTTTTGTGTCCCTGTCTGCACTTTTGCTACAGCTTGAAGCAATGATGCTTCATGGTTCAAGTATTAAGTGTAATTGGAAACCTTTCTTGACTTACATTCATTGATTTAAATCTGTTTGGAAACCATACTTGCAGTGGTTCTTTAGGCTCGATGCAAAACAACAATATAGTTAAAATGCATAGCAAAAGCCTGTAGAGAACCATGCTCGCACTTGTGCATTTGGAATTCAAGAACCTATGATAAATAGATTACTAGGTTAATCTGTTTCCAATTGATACTTGTTTCCATTGAATCTAAAAAAAAACTAGCTGGTGTATTTCGGTGTTTTGACTATTAGTATCGATTACACTATCACTGTTATCCATTGCAATTATAATTTTGGGAGTTGTTTGCACAAATGTGTTTTCATGCATTGTGAAACCCAACTTGCATTTCTGGGATAAAATGAAGCAAAATAAATAAAAGTAGCAATTTGTTGCCTTGAGTAACTTGTCTCTTGGTATTCATTCAACGAGCACAAGAGCTTTTGCTCTGTCACTGTAAACGTCCCCTTTCTATTGATAAAAGCTGTCAGTTTTCTAGTCTATGTCTTTGCTTAAATTTATTTGTATATGTCATCTTGTTCCAGACTCTCAATAAAAAAAGAATCTCCATATTCTACCACCAAAGAAAATGCATTAACGTCAAAGGAGTTTGAAATTGAAGATAACAAACCTAATAGCACTCACTTGGATAAACTGTTTTCTATAGTGAAAATTTTATTGGTTCCTAGCGTCAAGGCAAGAATACTTATGCATTTGGTTGAAATGCTTTTAACTGGCAGCATTGGGCAATCACATTTTTCCATTTAACATATTACTTTTTTTTTTGTATAGTTTGAATTTGGAGAGCTATTTTATATATTGGAAAATTAGCATTTATCTATTTTTCTATTCGTCCGAGTAGCTTTATAAATCATTTTCGTTTAAAAAATTCGGGACAATGCGAATGCATAAATTGATTAAATAAATTTAAGCAAAGGCATAGTTTAAAAGTTGGCAGCTAGAGGTACGTAATCCATGAATGCAGATTGAATGCATTAAAGTATCAGGAAAATGCGAGCGCATAAATTGATTTAATAAATTTAAGCAAAGGCATAGTTTAAAAAATTGGTGGGTAGATGTACGTAATGCATGGATACAAATTAAATGCATTGAATGGCATCTGGCTTGAGGTGAAGGCACTGGAATGGCTTAGAGGCCACGCGTGGCTAGGGTACTTTGGTCATTTAATATAGAGTTAAGTCACTTGCTATGCATTTCTATTACTTTGCGTGTGTTGTTTTTGTGTTTTGTAAGTGCTTGTTCTGAGGAAAAGTTTGTAGCGATTGAGCAGAAGATGTTATAGTTGCAAAGTCCAGACCCATAAATGAGTTACTTGAGATGATAATTTGTTATTTTCCACAGTTTCTTTCCATTAAAGTGCATAATGAAGCTATGTTTCATAGTGCTTTAGTTCACTATCACTATCGCTTTGTGCCTAATGTGTCAGTGCATGTATGTATGTATACATGTCTCTATGTGCATATGCATTTACCTATGTGCATATCTATGTAGACATTTGTAGATGCATATATGCATGTATGCATGTGACTCTAGATATATCTATGCATATATATATTTATACATATATGTATGTGTGTGTAGATGCATCTATGTGTATATACATGCAAGCATATGGATGCATATATGTTTATGTCCATACATGCATACATCTGTTCTTACATGGATGTATTTGTACATATATATACATATGTATACATATATGTGTGTGTCGATATGTCTTTTATAGGAAAGAGTTTACAGTGACAGGGCAAAGGTTGTCATGGTTCCAAAAAGGACACTTGCAGACAAGCTACTCTAGGCAATAAATAGTTTCTTTCATTAGTTTTCTTTTGTTTTAACGTCCATAGGCAGATTGGGTTTCACCGTGCTCAGCCTATGCTATTCTTCAGAGACTAGTTCCTTGGACAAGCAATTGTCTTTTGTCCAATGTACAATGTGGGAGCTTAACAATAACTTGGCGCTTATGAGCCCTCTAAAGATTGCATGTCTTCAATTACTGCAGAACTGTTCCATAGTGCAAGCTTTAGAGCCACTGTTCTGTTAGCATGTCCCATAATGGGACCTTACAAACAATATAAGGACAATGTGTTGAGAGGACTTTACAAACTGTCAGGCAAATGCAATTTACAGATATAAGCCTAAACTCCACAATTGCTTTCATCTCTCTCGTTGTCATTAAAGCATAAAGCAAAGAGGATTTTTCCCAACTTCTAATTTTTGTACTTTTACATGATAATTCACCTTATTGATTAATGAATCAAATTATCTTAATTAATTAATTTTCTTTTTCCTTCTGTCTTTTCATATCTAATTAATTAGGTAACTGTTGAATAGTATTTATATACATAATAATTAAAACAAAGAAATAATTATAACTATCCTTGTCCACATTTGACCCATCAAACAAAGTCAATTAAAAAATCTGATTCCACTTGTTCACTGATAGTATTGGCATGCAATTTCCTTGAAAAGTCTTGAAAAAGAGGATTACTCACACACCACTAAGGATTCTGATTTGTAACATTCCTATCCAAATCATCTTCATTGAATAAGATGTTGTGGCATACATTAATTGGATGTATCTCATCATCTTTCTTATCAGGATGCCAACAACCTTGGTTTGTATTTCTCCTTGGGTGTATCTAAATGCCATGAGTTATGAATTCTACTTGCATGTGGCTTCATTGGACAAGTAATAGTAAGTGCTACATAACGGTACAAAATAAACTTATGCATATGGAAATGAAATGACCCCATTTAGTTAGAAAATCAATATTTACCTGGCTTTCACTATTAAGTGATAGCTGGTTTGGCATTAAACAATAGCTAGAAATTGTTTTCACCAGAACTTAACAGTGCTAGCACAAGTCTGTGTTGTTTTTTGGCTTAGTATTGACAAGTTGCCATGGCCTATTTACACTTTTTTAGGAGCTTAAGCAAATATGGGATCTATTCCATTGATTGCCCTTAAAGAGCTTATGCCACCATTGCAATAACAGAATTACACTAGTGCATGCATATGCAAAAAAACGTTCTATATTATAGGGTACACAAATAGCAATAAGTATTTAAAAATTATAAAATGCAATTTGCATTTTAAGAAACAAAAGTTCTTACTTGGGTTGTTTCTCGTTCAAATGAATCTACATAAGAATTCTGTTTTGTTTTTATGAATAGCATAGTATATGTCACTCACTGTACTCATTTGTCTAAATTGTCCTTGTAACAGGGATCAATGCTTTCAACTGTATTTAAACAATCACACACAAACTGCAACGTGAGGTTAGCATACTAACCTTCTCCCTTTTTAAAAAAAAAAAAACAATGCAGAGTTTTCCAAATATGCGCTTCTAGGAAGATTTCCCATGGTTCTAGATGAAATAGTGTATGTTTCTACAATTTGCTCACTTCTCAATTTTGTCATTGTACTAGGGAAAATTTCTTGTGCCTATAATAACAGCCACAATTTGTACATTCCTACAAGTATACTTGATTGTTCAATAGCAGATTGCAAGGTCAGTTTTCCAAATTGTCTTTCTGCTTTTCTTGAAATGCAATTGAAATTCTTCAATATAATAACTGCATAAATTTCTTTTCCATGTATTCATTTTGTCATCTTGTATTCCTCATTTCTTTGAACATAAATGATTTAGAAGGCTACTTCCACATATACAAACAGGAAAATGCATTTTCCACAATTGCAATAGTAATTTATCTTCAGACAATAGAACAGGTTTTGCTTATGTGTTAATTAGTTATACTTCCTCTATACAATATCCATAGAATAGAATGAACTGCTAGCATGCAATTTTTAAACCTTGTTTGCAGTTTCAAATAGCCTATAGAGTCATAAGTCTTTGTTTTATGTCAACTGGTTTTTACTTATATGCATTTAAGGCAATTTTTTTCATAGGATTGCTTATATCTGTGGCAAGTTGCTATGCAGTGTGCAAGTTAACGTATGTTTAATCTTCCTGTATTGCAAACAAAATCCCACAAAGTTAATTTCAAAAGCTGGCATGGCACATGAGTACAATGAATGATGTACTACGTTACTCATAGACATGATGCAATATTTTTCCATGGTCTTGTTTACATGCAAAATGACATTAACCACAACTTTTTTTTTGCTCACATTGCCAATTTCACTGTGTGCTTTAAACCTCTAAAGTAAGAGAAAACTGAGGAAAAAAACTATTTATTGCCTCAAGTAACTCATTTCTGGTTCTGGACACTGTAACTATAACAAAGTCTGCTCAATCGCTATAAACTCTCCTAGAACAAAGACTTGTAGAATAGAAAAACAATTTGCGCAAAGTAATAGTCATGCTTAACAGCTGACTTAAGTCTATAACAAATGAACAAAGCAGCCTGGCTATACATGTCCACCAAGCCATTCCAGCAGTTTCTCATCCACCCACATGCTATTTAATGCATTTGCTTTGCATGTATGCACTGTGCGCCTGCACCTCTGAGTTTGAATCTCTTTTTTTAATTATTTAATCAATCTATGCCTTCACTTTTGCTTAACGGACCTATGCCTTTGCATTTTCCTCAAATTTTTAAAACGCAAATGATTTTAAAAGCTATTCCCACAAATAAGAAAAGCCATAGATCTTCTTTGATCAAACAATGCTTTTTCATTTCCCTGATTTTCTTTAAACAAAAATGATTTGTGAAACTATTCTCTACATGCCACTTAATTCATGTTTATTTGAATAGCTTTTAAAATCATTTGTTCTTTGAAAAAAATCAGTCGCTTAGAAGTACATAGAAACAAAGGAATCTAATTACACAAAACATTTAAATACCATAGACTGAGATTGACAATGTGAGCAAAAAAGATTCTTGTCAACCATTTGTTGCATGTAAACAAAGCTACCTGAAAATATTGTTTTGTGTTTGTGGCATTGAAAGTATACATCATGTATTGTACTCATTTATCCACTTTGTCAATGTAATAGGAATAAGTACATACAATCCTGCTGGGGGACAATGGATAACAAGGTCAGGTTGAAGAATTAATACTATTTTCCCCTTGTGCTTCTATTAAATTGTTTGTTATGTGGTATGTTACGTAGGCTTCTGCTACTACTCAAGATCCATTTTCCAACATATATAGAGATTACTAACTTCGAAGATGCTCGACAACATGATCAATACTATGGAATGCTATTGAGTAAAAGCACATAGGCGACGATGTAAACAATTATAGATTTTGTAATCTAGATGATAGCGTTTGATGCTATTCATACACAACATTTGCTATTCTCAAACACATTAGGATACATGAGAAACAAAGAAAATGATAGATGTTGACACCTATGAATTAACAAAGTTCCCCCAAATATCAAACATTGACTGCGTGCTTAAGGGCGAGGGACTTTGCAGATTGAGTGCTTTTGCATACAATGTTGGTGATTGTTTGTTTGACTCATTACAACTATTGCTTAACAATCATTACACATCAATTCAACTACGAAACGGAGCTATAGATTACTTCTTGAGTTGCCTTCAAAACAAGGACAAAGAAGAAATAAAATCATACAACTATGAAATAGACCCTGATACTCTATATACATTGCACAAAGTACATGATCCGCAAACATATTTCTGCAGAATGCAATTATCTGCAAAGCCACAAGCAGATTGCACTAAAAGTGGATTGTGGGGTGACCTATTTTGCATTCACTGGATATCCAAATGGTTGAATATACAAATATCCCTTTGGTCAAGAACAACAACAAGAAGGTACTTACAGTTCAATAGTTCTGATTACACAAAATCAGTCTCTATACTATTTCATGACATGAATTCTTTAAGTGGACACTTTGAGCCATTGTTAAAAATTGAAACACAAAACGTAACTTCAAAACAGCCCATAGGTTCACATGAAATAAAAAGCTGTGCACAAAGTATCGTCGAATGTCAAACATTGACAATGTCCTTAGAGCTAAAGGCCTTTGTAGATTAAGCACATTTGCATACAATGTTGGCAATTGTTTGTTTGATTCGCTTCAAGTACTACTTAACAACCAGTACACCTCAACTCAATTACGCAATGGAGCTATAGATTATTTCCTAGCTTGCTTTCAAAACAAGGACAAAGAAGCAATTAAATCATATAACAATGAGTTAAATCCTAATACTCTATATACATTGCACAAAGTACATGATCAAGAAACATACTTCCGCAAGATGCGATTGTCTACAAGCCCATGTAGAGCCCATGGCGAATGTGGATTGTGGGGTGACTTGTTTTGCATTCATTGGATATCCAAATGGTTAAAAATACAAATAAGCCTCTGGTCATTGACAACATCAAGAAAGTACTTCGATTTCAATGATTCTGGATATACAAAATTAGTCTCTATACTGTTCCATGATACAAACCCTCTGGCTGGACATTTTGAGCCGCTTCTAAGAATCAAAGCCCAAAATCTAACTCGCGAATGCTCAACAAGCTTACTCCAACTAAAAAAGTTGATCAGAAATCATCCACAATACAAAAATACTTACTTGACCAGGCCACATGCTTTGCCTAAAAACAAGGAAAATTTGATACCATTTGTCACAACAAACAATTTTAAACATAAATCAACAATAAGACTTAATCACCTGAAGAACTTGATTAGAAAAGAAAAACAAAAAGAAAGTGTACCTAGCAGTCCAAAGAAAAAAAAACATTGACACCAATAGAAATTTATAAAACAGCAATACAAGATACACCAAAATACCCATGTGCAATTTGCCAAGTGCTCTGTTTCAACAAGGACATCAGGATATTCAAAGAAAAACAAAAACAACTATACTATAAGCTACTACAATCAGATTCCTTACCATTCACAGATTTCATATGCCATGTATGCTACTTTGCATTTAAACAGTCCACTATTCCAAAGTATGCTACGCCACAGAAAATAAGAACTAATAGACCATTGTGCTATGTGCAAAATTTAACTCAGCTAGAAGAACGACTTGTCTCACTTAGAATTGCATTTGCACAGATTTGAGAACTAGGGTTCAAAAGGTCTCAAATAGGCCTAACAGGTTCTATTATAAATGTCCTTGTTGACATGAACATTGTACAAAGAGCATTACCACAATCAATTAACAACACACAAACAATTGCTGTTTCATTGAAGAGATGCTTAACAAGCTTACTCCAACTAAAAAAGTTGATCAGAAATCATCCACAATACAAAAATACTTACTTGACCAGGCCACATGCTTTGCCTAAAAACAAGGAAAATTTGATACCATTTGTCACAACAAACAATTTTAAACATAAATCAACAATAAGACTTAATCACCTGAAGAACTTGATTAGAAAAGAAAAACAAAAAGAAAGTGTACCTAGCAGTCCAAAGAAAAAAAAACATTGACACCAATAGAAATTTATAAAACAGCAATACAAGATACACCAAAATACCCATGTGCAATTTGCCAAGTGCTCTGTTTCAACAAGGACATCAGGATATTCAAAGAAAAACAAAAACAACTATACTATAAGCTACTACAATCAGATTCCTTACCATTCACAGATTTCATATGCCATGTATGCTACTTTGCATTTAAACAGTCCACTATTCCAAAGTATGCTACGCCACAGAAAATAAGAACTAATAGACCATTGTGCTATGTGCAAAATTTAACTCAGCTAGAAGAACGACTTGTCTCACTTAGAATTGCATTTGCACAGATTTGAGAACTAGGGTTCAAAAGGTCTCAAATAGGCCTAACAGGTTCTATTATAAATGTCCTTGTTGACATGAACATTGTACAAAGAGCATTACCACAATCAATTAACAACACACAAACAATTGCTGTTTCATTGAAGAGATGCTTAACAAGCTTACTCCAACTAAAAAAGTTGATCAGAAATCATCCACAATACAAAAATACTTACTTGACCAGGCCACATGCTTTGCCTAAAAACAAGGAAAATTTGATACCATTTGTCACAACAAACAATTTTAAACATAAATCAACAATAAGACTTAATCACCTGAAGAACTTGATTAGAAAAGAAAAACAAAAAGAAAGTGTACCTAGCAGTCCAAAGAAAAAAAAACATTGACACCAATAGAAATTTATAAAACAGCAATACAAGATACACCAAAATACCCATGTGCAATTTGCCAAGTGCTCTGTTTCAACAAGGACATCAGGATATTCAAAGAAAAACAAAAACAACTATACTATAAGCTACTACAATCAGATTCCTTACCATTCACAGATTTCATATGCCATGTATGCTACTTTGCATTTAAACAGTCCACTATTCCAAAGTATGCTACGCCACAGAAAATAAGAACTAATAGACCATTGTGCTATGTGCAAAATTTAACTCAGCTAGAAGAACGACTTGTCTCACTTAGAATTGCATTTGCACAGATTTGAGAACTAGGGTTCAAAAGGTCTCAAATAGGCCTAACAGGTTCTATTATAAATGTCCTTGTTGACATGAACATTGTACAAAGAGCATTACCACAATCAATTAACAACACACAAACAATTGCTGTTTCATTGAAGAGATGCTTAAAATACAAAAATGCATTTCAAAAAGGCATGGTGCGCCCAAATGTCATCATGCAAGCTTTGACTCAATTAACAAGGACACCATTATACAAAATGCACGAAGTCCACATAAACCAAGATTGGCAAGAAGTTCTCCAATGCACTGAAGAAAACGAAGACAATAGTCCACAAAATACAAGTGAAACAGAATCAGATAGTGAAATGGAAAATGAAAACCCATCAGAAACATTGATACATGGATTCACTGAGTCTAGAAGTATCCATAACATGGAAGACAAGATTATTGAAATTGCACCTGCAGAGCACAAGTATCCAATTGGAATATTTAAGGACATCTATGCTGAAGAAATGAATTTCCCAACTTTATTCTTTGGCAAACCACGTGATAATGACATTGTACAAAACTTTACGTATCAGAAAATAGTACGCTGGGAGCTCTTACAGTCACAAAGACAATTTGCATATCATATAACAAACATTTTTTTCAAAGCTATAAAGGTACTAATACAACAAGTACTGTCTACAATGACAATAAGAATCTGCAAGGGCCAGTTAAAAAGGCGAAAGCTATTTGTGAAAGACATTAAACACAAACCAAACCTAGAAAAAATTCTTAAATCAGATATTGGATATGTTGATTTCAAAAGAATAAGAATCTCTCTAGACTATTCACAACAACTTAAGAAAAATGTATTTGCTATGATTTGACAACTAGGACCACCGACATTTTTCATCACTTTCTCTAGTGCTGAGTAAAATTGGGATCCACTAATTCAAACATTACAAGAGCTGCACAATCTACACCAATCAGCACAAAACCATCAAGAATCTAATCACCCAACACACATTGACAAATTTGAACTAATCAAGAAAGATCCTATCACTTGTGCACGTTACTATAAACATAGAATCAATGCAATAAAAAAATTGATACTTATAGATGACTCTTTCTTTGGAAATGTCATTGATTACTTCTCAATCACTTAGTTCCAAAATCGAGGAAATGAACATGATCATGTCCTCATATGGGTTAAAAATGCACCAATCTACACATAAAATAACACGGACATCATAGCTTTTGTTGATAAGTATATTACTTGCGACACCAAAAATTTGGAACGTCCTTTGGCAATGCTACACAAACACCATCATACAAAGAAATGCAAGAGATCAAGAAAACAACTTTGTAGGTACAATTTTCCTTTCCCACCAATGCAAAAGTCAACTATACTTTTACCAATACTCCAAAAGACTGAAGCGATAACTGCAAATGCCACTGATATCTTTTCAAAACTCCAAAAAGAAAACTATGACGAAACATTCACTTTTCAAATGTTCTTAAAAGAATTAAAC
>VDFB02108054.1:0-11363 GCA_007258455.2 Sequoia sempervirens
ACTAATCCACCCATCATAACACTTATTTAGAGAAGATATAGGGAAGTTGTTCCTATAGTGCAATATGTGTGTGTTGTCTGCAAGTATCTAATGAAGTTGTGTGAAGATTTATGGGTTTGGTGTATTGAGGAGTGTGCTGATATTATAGATCAATTTTATGATCTTGTAGATAATTTATTATTGTTATTTTCCCAATTCATATCAGCTTTAGAAGTTGTGGCTTTGGTTTTTCAATTTGGAGCAGAACAATGTTGGCAATATTGTGTGATTTGGAGATTCTATGAGTATTTGATGGGATTTATATGCATTGGGGATTATAAGATGTTTGATTGGGTGTAATTTAAAGTGTATGGTGCTGTTTGGAAAAAATATTTAGAGAGATACATCACAAAATTGGGATGATACGTTTGTGCTTACAAATAGACTCAGAAAGAACATCAACTTCTATTTAGATGGATTGTTATTTGCAAATTCAGACTTGGGAGAATGGTGCTATGAATTTTTCTGTTGTATGATGCTATTTTCCAATCCTCTACTATACTTTTTCTTTCTTGGATCAGTCCATGAAGATGAAAGTAATATCTCTCAAGTTGAGGTAAAGTATGGGCTTTTTGCTACACATTCCTGCATTGAATATTTCAGTATTGTGGAGGTAAGAGAAGTGTCTATTTTCCAATTTCATTTTTTTTGTATTGGTGAGTACATTAAAACATATATCAGACCTACAAGCAAAAAAAAGCATATTTTTATCATTGGGAGAAGATTCAAAAGTTACAAGTTCGAATCATCACATGCTAGTGCATTTGGAAAGTTTACTAAACTTGTGTGGGAAGATGTGTTTCAGTTGGAGTATGAGAATGAATGCATCCATTACTTAAACATACAATAAATCAGATTGAATATTTATTTATTTTGGATTCATAGCAATGTAATAAAGAATTTTGAGTCCTCATGTTGGCACAATATTCTTTGGCAAAGATTACAACTCTTCATAGGTACGAGAAAAGGGATTCATATGCAATTTAGCATGATATATAATTTTGACACAAGGTTTTTGGAGTATTATGTTTATAATTTCTTGAGGGAAAGAAATTTTTTGGAGGGAGGACTTGTAATGTCCCCTTTTCTAAAAATAGAATTTACTATTTTTAGTAAAATCGGGTTTCAAAATTGCCAATAAGAACCTATGAATAAATCGGGTAAATTAGATTTTCAAGATAAATTTATGAAATCATATTTGGGGAAAAATTAATGTTTATTTTAATTTTATTATCATGGTTCCAAATGTGGTGTTAGAAATTGGGAGGAGTTATTTTGGAGCATCTTTGGCAAATTAAGTTTCAAGACTTCAATCGACACATGGCAACTTGCATTAAAGTGGAAGAAATCAATGGACACTTGGCACCAGAGGTTACATGCACTACATACAAAAAAAAAACTCTCCTTGGTCATGAATTTTGGTTTCCTAACTTGGAAATTGAATATTTTTCAATAAAACATGAATTTGGGCTTCATTTTGTAGGATTTCTTGTTGTAGATTTTGTTTGGGCATTTACTTTTCCTGCAAAGGCTGATAAACCGTTGTGGGGATAATCTCCAAGGATGGAAAACCAAGGAAATTTATACTCAAGGATAGTGGCTCTAAGGGTCTACAGGCACAATCTCACTCAAGAATTGCATTGGTGTTGAAGGTTGTTTCATTGTGGTATTTTTGTCAAGTAGTTGGCAGAGATAATGGTTGGAGTGCTTAGTTTTTGGTGTGGATTTACTTGGTTGTTGTTATTAGTTTGGTAGCTATTTTATCAGATTTTATTCATGTAATTATGCTTCTGAAACTCTATTTAGAGTGCTGGTGATTTTGTAATTGAAAATATAGTGTTTTGGTTGCAATTTATGGGTTTGTTTGCCCATCTTCATTGTGCAAAATGTAGAAGGGTTTGGATTATTGTTTGCTGCTGTCATGAATAGAAAATTAATGTTTTAAAACTTGTAATACCATAAGAAAGTTGTGATTTTTCTATTGGCACAATGATTTATGATGAATTTTAAGATTATAGTTGAAATTTCATTGTACTCGATTTCACTATTTGGTGCAGTTTGGAAATCTAAGGGTTTGCTTGCATTTGGGTTATCAATTGGTGTTTCTATTATTAGAAACAAATATATTTGATTTTCAAAGCATTCCTTAATGTATTTTTCTATCTAGAACAACATCTTGAAGTTTGGAGTTGGATGTGTGATTTGGGTTTTCAGTAGTAGCTTCCGGTTTGCAATTTCTCTTGAGTTTTGCACAACAACTGTGCATTGTTGTTGGATGATGTTACCAGAAGAAAATTGATGTATTTTCATGCTTATTTCAGTGAATAAAATTTACTCTTTAGTTGTTCATCATTTAAACATAGTGTGGTGTTGTTTGGTGTAATTTGCAAAATAATTTAATTGGGATATTACACATTTGGTTTGATCGTATGACAAATAGAATGAAACTTACACTACTTTGCAACTTTACACTACATGCAACTGTCTCATTTTCCATCAATTGAAAAATCTTCACCACGAGAAAACAAATTAGAGATATCAAAAAATAAGAGAGGTTATTGTAGAGGGGCCCTACATGATCCCATAGCCTCAGACGAAATGTTTCTAAGTGCCACGGTTTCTGAGTAATCACTCGTCGAAGTTTGTTTCCCTTTTGCACTTTGGTCTCTTAAGAGACTTTGCCGATACAATGTAGCTTAGACTATTCCAGAATGTTTGGGTGTGAAACGAGACCTTTACTAGCATAAACCTACCCATCTAGATGTGTTGGAATAGTCGGTTCAGTTGTATGATGAAAAGAACGAAAGTTACACCACTTTGCAACTTTACATTACATGCAACTAACCCATTTTCCATCAATTGAAAAGTCTTCACCATGGGAAAATGACTTAGATCTATCAAAAACTGAGAGAGGTTATTGTAGAGGGTCCCTACATGATCTCGTAGCCTTAGATGGAATGTTTCTAAGTGCCATGGTTTTTGAGTAATCACTCATTGAAGTTTTCTGCTCCTTTGCACTTTGATCTCTTAAGAGACTTCATCGGTACAATGTAGCTCAGACTGTTTCAACATGTTTGGGTGCAAAATAGGACCTTTCCTAGCATAAAACCACCCATACATTTTTTTTGGAACAGTCGGTTCAGTCATACAATGAATAGAACAAAAGTTACACCACTTTGAAACTTTACACTACATGTAACTGGCCCGTTTTCCATCAACTAAAAAATCTTCACCACGGGCAAACGAATTGAAGCTATAAAAAAATGAGAGAGGTTATTGTAGAGGGTCCCTACATGATCTTGTATCCTCGGATAGAATGTTTCTAAGTGCCACAATTTTTCGGTAATCACTCATCAAAGTTTGTTGCCCTTTGCACTTTGGTCTCTTAAGAAGTTCCATTCATACAATGTAGCTCGGACTTTTTATGATGTTTGGGTGTGAGAAAAAAGACCTTTCTAGCATAAATCCCACCCATCTGAACATGCTATAGCACATGGTTTGGTCATATGATGAATAGAACGAAAGTTACACCACTTTGCAACTTTACACTACATGTAATTGACCCGTTTTCTATCAACTAAAAACTCTTCACCATGGGAAAATGGATTGGAGATATAAAAAACCAAGAAGAGAGAGGTTATTGTAGAGGGGCCCTACATGATCCCCTAGCCTTATAATTTTTTTTTCTAAGTGCCATGGTTTTTGAGTAATTGCTCATTGAAGTTTGCTACCCCTTTGCACTTTGGTCTCTTATGTGACTTCATTGGTACAATGTAGCTCAGAATGTTTTGACATGTTAAGGTGAAAAAAAAGACCTTTCCTAGCATAAAACCACCCATTTAGACATGTTGGAACTATTGGTTTAGTCATACAATGAATAGAATGAAAGTTACACCACTTTACAACTTTACACTACATGCAACTGACCTGTATTCTATCAACTGAAAACTCTTCACGATGAGAAAACAACTTGGAGCTATCAAAAATAGAGAGAGGTTATTATAGAGGGGACCTACATGATCTCGTAGCCTTAGACATAATATTTCTAAGTGCCACAGTTTTTGAGTAATCGCTCGTCAAAGTTTTCTACCCCTTTGCACTTTGGTCTCTTAAGAGACTTTGCCGATACAATGTAGCTCAGATTGTTTTGGCATGTTTGGGTGTGAAACAAGACCTTGTATAGCATAAAACTACCCATGTGAACGTGTTGGAAGAGTTGGTTTGGTCAGACGACGAACAAAATGAAAGTTACACTACCTTGCAACTTTATAGTGCATGCATTTGACCCATTTTCCATCAATTGAAAACTAACCTCAAAGTGTTTTTAGAGTAGACTAACCCCTTTTCATCAACGATAAAATTTTCTTCTTATCTTTTAATTCCTTTTCTAAGTGGTTAATTTTTTAGTCTTCAGTTGTTTTGCTTCAATTTCAACACTTCCAACTATTGCTTTTGTAGCTGCAACTTGACCATCCACACATTTTTCATCAACTCTAGTGCTCTTACCTATTAACACCCCCTAATATTCATTTTCATGATCTTCTAACTTCTTTTTCATATCTTTTATTTTGAGCTTTAGATCAGCTACTTTGTCACTAACGCTTCTTGCTTATAATCTATTTTCTAGTTGTATTTTCTCCATGGAAGTATTAAGTTAAAAAATATTTGACTTCATTTGCTCAAATCCACCATGTAATTCATAATTAGAAGACCTTAAAAAGATCCAAAGGCCATAGATAGAAACATCATAGAAAATATTGAAATAAGAAAATAGAAAGTAACAACTAAGAATCTCACTATTAATGATACATACATGTTTAGAGTAGCTAAGAAACTTGGTGAAGTTAAATCAAAGATCAGGACTTGGAACAAGGAAGTTTTTGGGGATATTTTTGAGTCAAAAGCTGCCATTCAACAGGACCTAAGGGATATTCAGGACTGTATCCAGAGAGATGGTTATGTGGGAGATATCCTTCAAAAGGAAAATGAAAAACTTTCTAAATATCATAACATTATCTCGAAGGAAGAGGATTACTGGAAACAAAGATCTAGATGTGCTTGGCTTGCTACTAGGGACAAGAACACCAGGTTTTTCCACTTGACTACTATGAAACATAGGGCCTCAAATCGTATTTCCTATATAATGAAAGATGGGGTCAAAATTGAGAAAGAGGAAGAGATTAGAGGTGAAGCTATTAAGTTCTTTGCTGATCTTCTTTCTGCTGGAGAAGAGTTGAATGTGGATGCTCAGAATACTCTTATTGAGGCCATTCCTAATGTCTTGGAAGATCATCAAAATAAGCTCTTGATGGCTATCCCATCACTGGATGAGGTTAGGAAGGCTATTTTTTCTTTCAAAGGTAATAAGGCCCTTGGCCCTGATGGTTTCCCCATGTTCTTCTTCCAAGTGTTCTAGGAAATTGTTGTTGATGATATTACTAATGTTGTCAAAGAGTTTTTTGGGGCTAGGAAATTGCTGAAAGAGCTTAATGCTACCTTCATTGTCCTCATACCTAAATTTCCTGGTGCTAACTCTTTTGATTCCTTTTGTCCTATTAGTTTATCCAATTCTTTTTACAAGATTATTTCTAAAGTGATCACTTCTAGATTGCTTGGGGTTCTTCCTATGTTGATCTCTCCTCAACAGAGTGGCTTTGTTCCAGGAAGATAGATTCTAGACTCAATAATCATGGTTCATGAGAATATCCACTCTCTTGAAGTTTCGAAAAACCAAGGATTTTTGCTTAAATTGGACATGGCTAAGGCCTATGATAGGGTAGACTGGAAATTTCTGATTAAATTTTTACAGGCTTTTGGGTTTTCAGGAAGATTTCTTCAATTGATATGGGAATTGATTTCTACTACTAGCACCTCAGTGATTATAAATGGGTCTCCTTCTCATTTCTTTAAAGTGTCAAGAGGTTTCAGACAAGGGGATCCTGTCTCCCCGATTCTTTTCACCCTCATGGCGGAAAGTCTTGGGAGGCTCATGCATAAAAAAGTGATAGAAGGTAGCTTGAAAGGTTTAAAACCATCCTCAACAATTCTGGTCTATTCTCACTAGCAGTTTTTGGATGACACAATTCTCATGGGAAGTGCTACTATTGGTGAAGCCTGAGATTTAAAGAGTTGTCTTATTCTTTATGAGGAAGGTTTAGGGAAAAAGATTAATAGGACCAAAAGTTTTGTCTATTTTTTCAATACCCCTGAGCATAGGCAGAGGAAGATTGCAATTATCTTGGGCCGTGGTGTTAATTCCCTTCAACTTATTTGGGCCTTCCTTTAGGGTCCAAACCTCCAGACTCCTTTTGGATTTCTCTGGTTGATAGGTTCAACAAGAAATTAGATGGTTGGAAAGGTGCCCTTTTGATTCAAGTTGGTAAAGTTTTGTTACTTAAGGCCTCTCTTTAGAATTTGCTCGTTTATGCTCTCAGTTTGTTCAAGATCTTGACTAAGTTTGTTGATATTATTGAAAAGATCCAAAAATGGTTCCTCTGGTCGGGGGTTGAGGAGAAGAAGAGGATTTCATTGGTGGCTTGGGAGAGAGTGTGTAGACCCAGGAAGTCTGGAGACCTTGGTCTAAGAAATATAAGAGTGTTTAATAAAGCACTCCTGGCTAAGCAGGTGTGGAGAAATTTTGTGGATATTCGGGAATGGAATTCTATATGGCGTAGTAAATACTTGAGGGAGGTTGATTCCCTTCAAGACTTTCTCAACTCTCAAAACCTTCCTTCTGGTTCTTTTCTTTGGAATAATACTATTAAAGCTAGAGACTTGGAGGGAAAATAAGCTTTTTGGAAGGTGGGCGATGGGAAAAAAAATTGGCTTTGGGAAGACAAGTGGATTGGCAAGGAGTGTTTGTGCAATAATCCAGTCTATAGTATTCATATGGAGGACTGCAAGTCCAGGTTTGGCTAGTTGGTTAGGGATTATTGGAGGAATGATTAGTGGGTTGAGATCTCTTCTATCAGTCTGGATCTTCAACCTTTGCAGGTTCTTCTTAATTCAATTAAGATCAACTCTCAAGGGAGGGAGGACACTTTGATTTGGAAGCTATCATCCTCTGGCACCTACTCTGTCTCTTCTGTTGTGGCCTCTTGTTACCCTGGTACTAATGTCTATGCTTGAGATAAGGTGTGGGTGAACAACCTTATTCTAAAAGTTAATTTGTTTGTGTGGATCCTTCTTCAGAATAAGCAGCTAACTAATGATAATCTTTATAAGAGGGGGTTCTCTTTTCCTAACAAGTGCTATCTATGTTGTGTTGAGGCTGAGACCTCCTCACACCTGTTTCTCCTTTGTCCGTTTTCTTATGCCATATTGGGTAGGATTTTGCGCATGTGGGATCTTAACTGGGTTTTTCCTGGAACTATTGTGGATTTTTATAACCAATGGAAGGCCCCCTCAAAGAATTGGGCCCTTAATCTGCTCTGGAACTATATCTTTCCTCACTTTTCCTGGGGTATCTAGAAAGAACGCAATAACAAAATATTTAGGGATGTTTCTCTCTCGAAGGAAGTGGTTTTTGGTAAGATCACTAGAGCCGTGGTTGAAAATTTTAATCTTCTTAACAATAAGTTGAAAGGTAAAGGTAAGGTCAGTATGCAGGAATATGATTGTAGAATTGTGGGAGCCTGGAAGATTAATGCGGACATGTTCAATGTGTCTAAAAGCATCAAGGATCCTAGAGATGGAATATTTTGGAGTCTTCCTCCCCCTGGCTGGGTCAAAATCAACTTTGATGGCACGACCAAGGGAAATCCTGGGTCTGCTGGGAGTGGAGGGGTGATAAGGGATGAAAATGGTGCTTTCATTGCGGTTGTTGCGGTTCCTTCAGGAATTCAGATCAACCAGGTGGCTAAAGCCTCTGGTGTTTTCCAAACTTTGAAGTTGGCTAGCCAATTAAAGTATAAATATGTGTGGATTGAAGGGGATTCAAACAACATTATCCAATGTCTAAAGGGCCTCTAAAAACCATCTTGGTGAATACAAAATTGGATAGATCTCTCTAAGGAAATTATTAATACCTTTGAGAAAAGTTATATTACGCATGCCTATCGGGAAATAAACACGGTGGCAGATTTTTTCACTAACAAAGGTATCAAAGCTCTGAAAAAGGTAATGTGGTAGGGATAGGATGAGTTGGAGGCTGATGTCAAAGCCCTGCTGATGTATGATCGTGCTCATGGGAAGGTGCAATTTCCCATTCTTTAGAATGATGGATGAGTGTCCTTGTCTGCAGTCTCAGGACTGCGTTTTAATGATGACTTTGAGTTGTTCGAGGGGTAATTACCTCATCTCCCAGTTGCATGTGATTATTATCGCATGCTTTCTAGGCAGTTTAGGAATTTTTTTCTACAGGGCTCTGGACTATTCTATTCTTGCTGGCGAAACGATGGGTGGAGAAAGTTGTAGAGTGGAGCCGATAAGCTGTGATCAGCTGAAGAATAATCCAAAGCTATGGAAGAAGTTGGAGAATGGTGGCATTACTATTTTTATTGAAAAGCTCCATGGCTGGGATCCAGAGGTAACTAGGGTTTTTGAGGACTGGAAAAATGGTGAGATAAAACTGTTTGGCAGACATGTTATCAACAAACAATTGATTGCTGAGGTTACTGGCCTCTTGATGGAGGGAATAAAATTCTATAGGGACAAGAAGCAATTTGACGAAGCGGTCAACAAGTTCCCCAAGTTAGAAGCTGAGAAGGAGGAGTTATGCAGGACCTCCAAAAGTTACTATGACACAAACATAATTGTTTTGCATTGGAGGAGGGTTTTGAACGTGCTGATGGAGTATGTCACTTTGGACGACCATTACACCAGAGTTTTTGGGTATCACTTCGTTCTGCTGAATCATTTTAGGCACCAGGTCAGGATTTCCTTTCCTTTTTATCTGGCTTCTTCTCTAAATACCAGTTTGAAAAACCATAGACAAAACCCCATTAGATATTCTATCCTTCATGAAGGACTGCTTGTCCTTATTTACGATCATTTCAAAGCCATGCCGACTCTGCCTCACCAGCCCCCGCCGACTAAGGTTAGGGTTGATGACAAGGATAAGGGTAAACCTAGGGATTCTACTCTAAAAAAGGGCAAGAGAAAGTTGTCGGAGGACCCCTCCTATGATGTGAATGAAGAGGAGTCACAGTCAGAATCATTGTCTGAGTATTCCAGCCACCTTGCGACTGATAGAGAAGAGAGACTTTGCTTCCCTATGGACCTCAAGGCAGGGGATCATTATTTTAAGGAGGAGCAGGAATTTCCCACTGATGTGCTTGCTATTTCACGTAATGGGGTGGTGGATAAATTTAGACTTATGAGATGGGTGTTCTTTGAAATTAAGGAAATTAAGTTAAATCAAAGAGCCATGAACAATAAATTGGAGAAAGCCACGAATGACAATAACAAAGGTAGTGGTAGTGGTCGGGCTACTGATTTTATGGATGAAAGAGGAGAAGAAGTATATGGTTGAATGCCTCAAGAAAACGGTGGAGGAATTACAAGATTTCAAAGGCAATCATGATGGCAAGTAGGCGGACATGGAGGAGCAGTTGAGGAATATTAAAAGATCTCTCCACAAAGTGCTGGTTATGAACCATAAAATTTTAAAATCCACTACATAGACCATGAATACCATGGTGGAAAACCTAGAAAAAGCCCATCAGGTAAAAACTGTTGTGTTTCTGGAATTGGACAATGAGGATGGGTAGCTAGATAGTGAAATTCGAGTAATAGGACTAGAAACTGAAAAGAAGCATATCAAGAAACATCATCTGTCCAGGAAATCAAAAGTACGCTCTCAAGCATGAGCGGTACAGGCGAGTAGAATCAGAACTTGGCCTAGAAGGCTAGTTGTCTTGTGGCATGGAGTTTTTATGCAATCTGCCACTGGCGAGTGATTCTGTGTGTTCTTCTTTGTGGGCAGCATCCTATTTTTTTCTGTGCTTTGTTAATGTCTTATCTCTTGCTTTGTTACTGTTAAGGGTTTTGGAATCCCTCTAAAACCTGTTTGTTCCTTAATAAAAAAACAACTAAGTCTCACAAACAAAAACTCAAGGCATGCAAGTCTTATTAAAGATCATAAGGGCATTGGATTATTGGAGATTAAAAGACCACGAATCAAACTTCCCAACAAGAAACTTCATAGATATTCATCCTATTTCTAAACATGAATCCGAACCCAATAATTAGAAGAATGGAACTTTAAAAGTTAAAATTACATGCTTACATTAGTCAATAAACAACTTCAAGAGACATGCAAGACATAAACAAAACCAACTAAAAGTTCAAGAATTGCCTTTTCCCCAAGCATATCTGAGCATAAATACATTGATATACTTCCCAAATTCTCCTACAAATTTTTTTAAGGGCTGCTTGCACTGAAAACTCAATACTTATT
Organism: Sequoia sempervirens; assembly: GCA_007258455.2. Taxonomy (NCBI): domain Eukaryota; kingdom Viridiplantae; phylum Streptophyta; class Pinopsida; order Cupressales; family Cupressaceae; genus Sequoia; species Sequoia sempervirens. The sequence continues at coordinate 10,439 of VDFB02108054.1, forward strand.
GACAAAATAAGGCATACACTCTATAAAGCCATTCCTCCATCCTAATCACCACTATTGTTGCTTGTTCCAATTGGTGTTAGAGCATTCAACATCAATGCATCCACAATCCATGTTGACCTTTCCATATCTTTAAAAGGGAAATCCTCTCAAGGGGAAAGCATTAGCAACATAACAAAGACCATGAATTTCATTTAGACCATTATCCTTTTGAAGCATTTACGTGTGTTTCCACCTATCAAAGACATTATTATGAATGTTAATGCTTCATATAAGACAATAATATGGGGCATATTTAGCATGATTGTTGTATTGAATGCTTTCTTCCATCAAAAACATGATGCACAATCTCAACTCCAATTGATCAAGATGACAAAGATCATGCATTAAAGTGGACATTATGCATGAAACTATGAACTATGAACATTATGCATTGAAACTATGAACATTATGCATGAAACTATGAAATATGAACATTATGCATTGAAACTATGAACATTATGCATGAAACTATGAACTATGAACATTATGCATTGAAACTATGAACATTATGCATGAAACTATGAAATATGAACATTATGCATTGAAACTATGAACATTGTGCATGAAACTATGAACTATGAACATTATGCATTGAAACTATGAAAATTATGCATGAAACTATGAACATTATGCATTGAAAGGCAACAAGAGAATATTAACAATAATTGAATACCAATGTAGATTCCAAACCCTAGTTTATTAACAATAATGCACTATTGCAAACCCTTGTACATTCAAAATTACACTTAAAATAAACATCCAAACATCCATAAACCCTTGTACATTCAAACCACATGAAATACACGCCTACCCACAATGATGAAAACATCCATAACCCCAACATGCTTTACATTTAGTGAGCAAATGTGAACTACCAACCTATTCT
>VDFB02108055.1:0-40582 GCA_007258455.2 Sequoia sempervirens
GCTCCAATATATTTATGGGTACTTCTCTGCAATCAGCTTCCCAGCTCCCACACAATTTGTTGCACTATCAGTTACCACTTGAACCACATTTTCCACCCCTACTTCAAGAATGGCTTCCTCTAATATTTGAAAAATGTACTCGGAAGTTTTCTTGTGGTTCATGGTGTCAATCACTTTCGAGAGCACAACACCCTTAGGACAAGCCACCAAAATATTAATCAATGGCCTTTGACGTATATCTGACCATCCATCACTCAATATAGTGCAACCTATTTTCCTCCAAGAGGCTTTCACAGTAGCTAATTTCTCAATCACTCTATCTTTTGACCTCTACAAAAGAGTTGTCCTGATAGCCTCTAAACCTAGGGGAGTGTACCCTTTGCCAAATTCTGCAATTTTGTGAACAGCATTACGAAAATGTGGACTTCTCACAACATTGAATGGAATAGCACTTGTGTAAAACAAATCAGCTACTGCATCATCCACCTCTTGTTTCTCTACTGGCTTCCAAAAGCTTTTCAATGTTCCACTCTCTTTTGATACCCTCACCGGTTTGTATAGACCAGAAGAGGAAGACATAATAGATGCTGAGAATCTAGATTGAGACATATCCTCTTCAATTCTCTATTTTCTTTGTGCTTTCTTCATCTTTCCTACAATTGAAGAGGATTGTTCTTTCTCTAAAGTAGCTCTCATTTCTAAGGTAACTTTAGGACATGCTGTAACACCTCCTCCTGCACCATTTGTAATACCAAGTAAATGGAACATTGCTCTCATCAAACTGCCAGAAAAAGGTTTCTCACACTTGTTGCATTTGAGTTCAATACCATTGCGAGTGATATATTTCCATGCCTCTACAATTGATTTCTGGGGAGCCATAATCTGTATGTTTGAATGACAAAATAATATTTAATAATTAAAAGTTAAAACATCCACAAAATTTTATTTCAAACAACATTGAGACAAAATATATAGATTTCTTATTTTAAATCTAAAAAACAAAATAAAAAATACTAAATTTTATTTTAACATAAATAAAATAATCACATAAAATTTTACTAACATCTATTATCAAAAATCAAAAATACATCTTCATTATAAATATATTAATAAACATATATAATGTTGAAAATTTAAAATACATCTAAATAATTAATAAACATGTATATTATTAAAAATTTAAAATGCATCTAAAATATAAATATATTAATAAATTGAAACAAATAATTTGTAATTCTAAATATAAATATATTTACGCTAAATAATTTTATGTTATATATATTTTATTATTTATATTATAAATTTATATTATTTAACGCAAATATATTTATATTTTCTATAAATTTATAAAATGCATATAATATAATAAACCTTATATATTATTATAATATTATTAATATTTTCTAAATATAAATATATTTCCATTAAATAATACATTATAAATCTGTATTATTTAATGTAAATATATTTATATGAAAATAATAAATATATTTATATGAAAATATAAATATATTTACATTAAATAAATACAAATTTACAATAGAAATGATAAAACACATAAATTTATAATATTTTCAAATAAATATACAGTATATACTTACATTAAAAATACAAATTCATAATATAAATAATAAAATACATAGAATATAATAAAATATAAGATTTTATTATATTATATGTATTTTATTATTTATATTATAAAACTGTATTATTTAATGTAAATATAAAAATGATAAAATATATATTAAAGACCCTAAAAACATTATAATGAAACAAACAAACCGCTAAAAAAAAATTATTATAAGAACAAATGCTGAACAAACAAGGTGTAAAAAAAAACCGCAGGCAAATGCCTACTTGGAAACGGCAACTGCCTCTGAAAATGGAAGAAGAGCATCATTTTTTGCAAAGAACCCAAGAGCCGAGTGCAAGAAGTGTCGCGCGCATAGGAGCGTTGAAGAGGGCAGAAACCAAAAAGTCGCGTGGCGAATCGCGGCACTGAAATGCCTCCCAAAAACGCCTTCAAATGCCTTCGCTATAGCTCAGAAATGCTTTCAATCGCTTTTCAATCAAATGCCTTTGGTCGCCTTTGATTTGTTTGTGCTTCAAACTCAGAATAAACCCGCATTTTATAAAAAAAAGACCAAAAACCTAAATCGCTTTTCAAAAAACCTAATCGCATTTTTAAAAAAGCATATTTTAATGGAAAAAATCTCCACAATTTCCGTACAGGCGAATTACGCGAATAACAATGAATTTCATGGAAAAATATGAAATTCGCCTAAATTTGAATTTCAAGCTTCAGATACGCCAAATACAATGACTTAGAAAACAGGAGCTCTGAGGTCATTAATGGAAGATGCTCAACTGCTAGGTGTCAGATTCAAGGTCTCAAGCACTACATAGATCGAGAAACGGCAAAAGATGCTTGAGAGACAAAGGACAAAGGAAGGAGGTTGGAGAATCTTGAAAACTAAGGAAGTTTGCTTAACACTGGAGATGTTAGGCACCCCTGCCCAGTCAAGGCGCCTAGCCATTCATGCCTTGGCATATTTTTCAACCTCGGCAATCAAAGCATAGAACAGAGAATGAGGAACAAAGGAAAAGTTGTAAAATGATAAAAAAAACTAACTCTACAGAGCAAAGGCGCCCCTACTAGCCAGGGGCGCCCATCTTCCAAGGCCTCAGATGTTGGATTTAGGGTTTGTGCATCCAAGACATTTTTGCTTAGAATTCTTCTGGCTTCGTAGTAAATCTATCATCAAGTCTATCAGATCAATTAGTCAATAGGAATCTCGGATCAAACAGAGAAGTTTCATCAAAGTAGCAAACTAAAAACCATGAAAATCATTAAAAATATTCTACCTCTAGGATTCTTGGGCGCCCCAAGTAGCTAGGGGCGCCTAGGGTTTTGGAAGGTCAGATTCAGTTGTTAGGGTTTGCCAAGATGCTCGTCTTCTTTAGAATTTCTCAAGCTATCCAATGGATGTCTCAGCCAATTCGACAAATTCTTCTGTCACCACCAATTTCAGATCAAATGGAGAAAAAAGCATGCGGTACAAATTTGAAAGTTGAAGATCATGTAAAAATGACTAAGTCTAGGCAGTAAAGGTGCCCAAGGTAGCCAGGGGCGCCCAAGCTTTTGCAAATTCAAAAGTTGGAATTAGGGTTTGTCTTCTCCAAGAAGCTCATCTCAAATTTTGTCAAGCTATCCAACGAATTTAGTAGCCAAATCATTGGACCTCTTGAGTGGCCAGAATTGCAAATTCAACAAAGAATTCATCTAAAGGTTAGAAAACATTTACAAATTGACAACTATCTCTGTTGAGTAAAGGTGCCCCTGCTAGCCAAGGGTGCTCAATATTTTGAGGGCACAGATGATGTTTTTAGCAGTTGCAGCTTCCAGAAGATTCTTTCCATATTCAATCAGGCGTCGCAATGGATCACTCAACCAGTTCACAAGATTCACCGAGCGTCCAGAATTGAAGATCGAAGGGATGCATTTTATCAAGCAAATTTTGGAAATTTCAGGAAAATGGCTAAGTCTGCTGAGGAAAAGCGCTCTTGGTCAAGAAGGGCACCCAAGGTCCAATGCCTTAGATAATTTTTCAAATTTTCATAATTCATCATTCAAAATAGTGTCTACATTCGACCTACCTGCTTCTGGATTGGCTTCACAGTTTTAAAAGCTTGGAGAATAAAGCGTTTTTTCATCCTCAACATCTATTAAAGAAGGCTTTTGCATCCATTATTCACATATTTTGCAGGTTGGCATCTAGAGGAGGAAAGATATCATTTTTTGTATGAACAACATCCATCTCAAAGACACCCAAGCCACAATTTGATTCCTTCCCAATATGATGTAAAGGTGATGAAGCAATGCTAGGCTCAATTAAAGGAATATCAACCAAACTCAAACCTTCTTGTAGCTGATCTAATAAGATTGGTTTGGCAATCTTCATGGTGTTATCTCCTTCAATCTTGTAGCCATATCGAAGTGTCATGTGATCTTCACTTGTGGCTTCAATAGGTGACTCTCCTTCATCCTTGTCCTCATTGGGCTGAAGTGAACTTGTGGCTTCAACTTCTATAGGGCTTCCACATCTATGAGTAGATGTCCAAATTTCTAGGCATTAATGAGATCGGTGGGCCTCCTCCTCAGCTGAGTTTTCTTCTTGGGGATCGCCTATGGGTTTGTAGGTACAGGAATAGTTATTTTAACAAGCGTTTTCTTGGACGGCTGACATAACAACCATCGTTTCGCCGTTTTGTGACGTGGCGTTGATGGATGTAGTTGTTGCCATTTGCATAAGGCTTTTAAATCGTTTGTTGCGAGATGAGCAAACAATGTCTCCTGGGACTCTCATGGTGGCTAATGGGTCTTCATTTCATAGCTGTCTCTTCATGTCGGCTGGTTGGTTAATGAGTTCAAAGGATGAATCATTATCTAACGCAGCAGCAGGTGTAGCAATTTATGCTTCATAGGCAGCCTTTGCATCATCAGTCACAATATTGAACCCATGGCTCAAGGCTGGATCACGTGGGCTGTAGGATACATGACCGTGCCTCAATCATCTCGACCAGATGTTTTTTTCTGATTTTAGGGATCTGGTTTTTGCCCTAATTTTCTGATTTTCAAATCTGATTTAAAACCCTAGCTTCTGCAATTCTGATTTTCTGTTTCAGACTTAATCAAACACTTATAACAGCCACTTAGCATGCCAAAAACATCATAATAATCATGCCATTACATGTGGCAAAATCATGGTTGGATTATAGAATGAATTACACAATGATTCAACACCAAAATGTTATCAAAATGATGGGAAACTCGGATCAGGAGTCTTCTGTCATAAATCAGAAATATAAAGTCTTCAAATACATCAAATACCGTAGTGGAACATGCCAGAGCAATGGCAGCTATAGCTACTATGAAGCCCTCGTTTATGCATGGCAATTTCATTGCAGGTGGGTCTCCAAATGATGAAAAAGAATCTCCAAAATGTGGTGCTCCACTACAAGATGAAACCCTAGCCACAAGCACCAATTTACAATCTTCAAGAATGCCAAAAGAGGATTGATCTGCTGCTGTACAAATCTGAGTATGTTTACCAAATCCTAGCAGCCAATAAACTCCATGAATTGCCTCAAAGATGAAGTCACTTCAATCCTAGAAGGCGGCGCTCAAACCCTAGGGAAAAACCCTAGTCAATATGCCTCCAAAAGGTTGCCAACAAACGCTTCTCCAACACTAATCTAAAAATCTGATATAGAAATCTGCTCCTCTTAAACACTGAATAACAATGAAGTACAAATTGATTCCTGTCACGGAATCACCCACGGATGAGCTAGGTTTTCGTCCAACTCACCTCAAACGCAAAGGTTTCCGTCCCTAATCCTATACTCAACTTCCGTTCCAGCCAAGAGTGAAAAACTCAATCAGAAATGAAATATGCTCTATGATAATGAAATGCCTTCCAAGCACCTCTATTTATACAAGCTTCCAACCCTTAGCCAACCTAGATTTTTTTTTTTTTTTTAAATTATTTTTCCAAATAGGTCGACCACCTCCACAACCTTGGGCATCCAAATTCAAATTTAATATATATGTTTTTATTTATTTTTTATTATTTTTTGTCTTTTTTTCTTTTATTTATTTGTTTATTTTCCCACTCGCCCAACTCCTTGGCAAAAATATTTAATAAACTAACTTTTAATATTTTTTTATTTTTTATCTTAATTTAATTAAATTAATTAAAAATAAAGTCATCCTTATGATTTAATTTTTTTAGACCACTTTATAAATAATTCATTTCATTTTATTCCCCTATCAAATGAATTAGCCTATGGAGATGATGAATAGCTAACTCTCTCTCTACTAGGTAATCATGCCAGAATTGGGGACATTACAATTTTCCTTTCAAGTATTTCAGTATGGGTTTTGATGATGATTAGTTTTTGGGGTTCCAGGAGAGGAGAATGCAACTTGGGCACGATGGTCAAACAGTTATGATTAGAGTGGAGCAGCGAATTAGTAGCGGAGCATTCATGAGGTTGAATTGGGATCCTGGTGAGTGGCTTTGGCATACAGGTGCGTGTTGCTTGGGGACAAGCAATCTCCGAGAAGGGAGGATTGTAATGTACCCTTTTTTCTAAGCATTTAGCCAACATGGTCACCTAGCCTATTTTATTCCCATAGGCTATGATCAGATATTATAAGGGAATAAAATAAAATTAATTATTTATAAAGTTGTCTAGAATCTAGATAAATTAAATCATAAGGATAACTTTATTTTAATTAATTTAATTAAAGTGACAAATAAAACAAAATTATAAAGTCACTTCATTAAATATTATAAAGTTATTTTATTAAATATTATAAAGTCACTTTACTAAATAAAGTGTGCTTCTAGAAGATTTGTAGAGGTTACATTGGATTCTTCTACAAGACTCAGCTGAGGCTTTAAAAGGGGATGAGAGCAAGTCATTTCAACATCTTGGTTTTGACATCTTTTATCAAATTTTCAGGGAGAGCTTGTGTTTGCAAGTTCAGCATGCTCTAGGACAAAAATCCTTGGATAAAACAATTGTGTGGACGAAAACCCATTCAGCCTTTTTGGGTGGATTCAGTCCAAGATTCACAATTGAGCTTTATTGATCAATTTGGAGATTTGGAGCTTCATGGAATAAGTTGTTGCAGAATTCATAGAAGCAGATTTCTATATCAGATACTCAGATCAGATTTGAAGAGGGATTTGCTGACGAGTTTTGGAGGCATATTGACTAGGGTTTGGCCCTAGGATTTGAGCGCCACCTTCTAGGAGTGGAGCGTTCTCATCTTTGAGGCGATTTGTGGAGATTTTTGGCTGCTAGGGTTTGGAAAATATACTCAGTTTGGTATAGTAGCAGATCAGTCCTCTTCCAACATTGTTGAAGATATCCCGAAATTAGCCTACGGGAATAAAATAGGATAAACAGACACTTTTTGGCTACTCCTCGGAAGGGGACATTACAAATTCAAAACTTGTCCTTGCCCACCAGCAAAATTAGAGTTCATTCTTTCTTCAACAAGCTAAGTTTCCTCAAGAGGTTTGTCTCAGATTTTGTTGAATTGACAAAAAATATTGCTGGTATGACGAAGAAAGCATCAAATTTCAAATGGATTAAAGAAGAAAATAAGGCATTCAATGATATAAAGGAAGCAAGTGGCAAGGCACCAATTTTGGTTCATCTTGATTTTTCAAAATAATTTATCATATATTTCTATGCTTCTAATTCACCATGTCTACCGTCTTCACTCAAGAGAATGAGGAAGGTGTCGAATCACCCATTGTGTGACATCTATCTTCTATCCTTTGGAATGGCTTTGAATGTTTCTAGGTTATTGTTCCTTTTTGTTCATACTTTTACTCATATTGTTGTCTTTGTTTAATCAATCCTAGTGTTGGTGTGAATTCACAGATCTTTGTTTCAATCTATGAATAGCATTTGTGTTTAATGCATGTTATAGTTTAGCCATATAAATAGAAATACTTATGGTGAGATAAATTACTTTCAATCTTGCACTTTAACCTCCAAGATCAAAAAGGATAGGTCTAGTTTGCTTTCCAAAATTTTATTTACATGCAAAACCTCTAGGGGATAAATTGTATTGTGTGCATAAGAGGCAATCTAGTTGATTTGTTTGAAATTTTAGGAGTAGATTATATCAAGGAGCTTTACTTGTAAATTTGAAGAGTTGATTTCCTCGCACACTATTCTGGTTTAAGTTGTCTTGAAAAGGACAAAATTAAAATGCTAGCACAACCATGTTATATAAGAAATTTATGCACTCTATGGATGCTAACCACATCTTCAATATAGCAACTCAACTAGAGAGTCTCACATTAGGAGTTAAATGTCCATTACCATAAATGCTTGAACTAGGAAGTGAAAATTGGGACTATAGCTAAATCTAGAGAAGACTCGCCAATAGTAGAAGACCATTAGAAAAAAAATTCAAAGCTATCCTAGTTTGTTCACATATTGAGTACAATTTGGGGTCCTAAGATCAAAAATTACTAGAAATCATTGAAGAGCTTAGGAATTGGAGATGGAACATAAAAGAATTCCGATGCTATAACCAAATCCATCAATGAAATTTGCTCAAGGACACCACTTCATCCATCTACATCCCATTCTTTGAGAACCTAGATTCCCTACAGTTGGGTGCAAGCAAGACAAGTAAATATTTGGTATAGGTAGGTTATGAGCTGAAGACTCCAAGAGACAAAAGCAAAAATCACCCTTGAATATGATCTAGTGTTGGAAGGGAATTCCAAAGGAAAATGCATTTCTATAGCTAGCAACACAAAGAAAAACCCTCACAAAGAAGCACCTCAAGAGAATTGGACTCCAAGGCCCACCATTGTGTGTTCTATGTAGAATTCAAGGAAGATGCAAATCACTGCTTGCTCCAAACTGAATTCTGCAGTCAATTTTAGAATAATCTTCTTCACTTGGCAAGTATTTGCTTCTTCTGTGCATCCAAAATCTTATGGAGAGGAGTTCATCCATCTTGGTTTGGGAAATGTGGAAAAAGAAAAATAGAAGAAACCTTCCAAAACAGCACCCTAGATATCTCGAGGGTGCTATTCAAGACCAATTTCCATCTTAGAGGTAATCAGAGTTCAACTAAATAAATGTCAAAACTGTCTCCATAGGACTTGAAAATGCTGGGTGGGTGGAATCTCACTTTTCTCCCCCTACCACATTGATGGATCTAATCAAACTAGGACTGATAGATGTCATATGGGCAGCTTCCAAATTGGAACTTGGAAACTGAGTTTTTCCAAGCCTTCTAAGGGTAAAATGGTGCAAGTGGTATAAAATTGAAGGTTGATAAAGGTTGTGCTTATTCAGTCCAAATAAAATAAGGAACCAATAGAAGCCGAATCTACTGATTTGTTTATGGTTTACAAGAATCTCTCAACATTGAGACCAAAGACATGGTACAAGGCAACTCTATGTTGATTATTGAGACAATGTACAGAATCGAAATTGGAAGATGAATAGTATTCTATCTTAGGATTATGATCTGGCAGCAAGATTCAGGTTCACCTCACTTAAAACTGCTTTCAGGATGGCAATTAACCATCAGAAATCAAAGCAATGGTTTGTTCTAAAGGTTCTTGTGGAAAAGGGAATTCTACAGTAATTGGGGATGGTCATGAGGAATAGGGAATTGGTTATGGATTCGTTGAAAAGTCATGGAAGAATTCAACACTGACTAAGGATTGGGTGCAAGGGATGCTCTACCAAACATGGTTCATGAAATTTAGCTGTGTGGTACCTGTGCTACAAGGAGGTAGAATTATCTTTGCCTTCTCTAATGGACTGAGTAAATCAGGTTGGCTGGGTGGAACAAGTTTTTGTGGTGGTTCAATTGATTAATGCCTGATCAATAGATACTTGCTCAAAAGGAAATGTGTGTCCAATCAATGCCTGCCATTCAGTCCTAATGAAACAGAATGTCTTAGAAGGTTGGTATTTCAGCACCTCGACAAGAATATAAACATTCTCTCCAAAAGGCCTAAAGGTTGCAGAATGAATTTTAAGAATGAGTGCTGCCTTGCTGTATGCATGTCTGCTAGATAGGGTGAGGATATGACTCGCAACCTGCAGTATCTCCCATCACAGGTGTTGTACTTAGCAGTATTGTGTCAGAATCTTTAGGAGGATGTGTCAACTTCAATGACACCCAATCCATACAAAGTAATGTAAAGATGATGCTTTCAAGACCAATGAGGCGGAAGCTGACATGATCTGGTTCATGGTGGTCAGGCGTGTATGCTGATTTGAGGAATAGGTGTGTGGTTGGTTGTAATGTCCCCATTTTCGCGAGCATCAAAGTTCGGTGGATTTAGCCTATTACTAGCCCTCGTAGGCTAATAGGTCTGGTTAGGGGGTCCCTTTTTGGCAGTGAATAGTGGTTTCTCTCCTTCAGCGCTTCGTGTGGGTTCAAGCTTAGCCTTCAGTTGACTCAGTTTCACATACTTACTATTTATAGTAAGTCACTGTTTAGGGTTTCTATTTTTAGATGGGTATCCGATCACATGGAGAACAAGGAGAGTCGACTCCTGGTTCAGACGGCATAGCAATCAGACAAGTATTTCAAGAGATATTAAAGTTTTAGTGACTTAAGTGATTTATTTAAATATTTAATGTTATTATAAAGTTATTAAGTAGCTTATAATAATAAAGTCACTTTAATATCATAAAGTGCATTAAGTGAATTTTAAAGTGGGAATATATCTTTTATCCCACATTGGCTAGGAAAGTGTTTGAGCTCTCACAAGAAAAAAATAAAAAGGGAATTAAGAGCTCATTCTCATCATCTAGGATTTGATATTTGTCATATGATTTCTCTTTGGTGTTAGGAGAAGGGAGCCCTAGGGTTTTCTACCAGCGTATCGGCATTGGAGAGGGTAGCTACTTCATTGCAACAGCATTCTGAGGTTGTGAAATATCATCTGAAGGTGCTTAACTGTTGACTTCATGCAGAGGTCAAGTTTGTGCTTCATTGGATTTTTAGGAGAGTTTCAGAATAAGGGTTTCATCATCTTATTCAAGATCAGAGATTGTATTCCGGGTATGCTCTATTGTAAAAGCTTTTCAAAGTGAATCAATAAAATTATCACCTTGCTGCAATAGGGCTTAATATTTTCATTTCCCGTATTTTCCTTTCATGCCTGGCATTATTATTTTAAAAATACACAAAAAGACAAAGATACAGAAAAACAGAAACAAAAATCAGAAAACCCTCATCAGAAGTGCAGAGTTCCAGGAAGTGATAGAACTAGAGTTCTTACATTGGTAATGTTCATGATTTGTCACAGTGTGTAGAGTCTAGACAGCTTGGGGGGTTCTGGATAGCAGATGTGGCTGTAAAGCTTTTGATTCTAGAATTTGAGTTTAAAAGTTTAGCTTAAGCTAGATGGATTTAGTTGGTCTGCAAAGCCTAAATGGCTGCTTGAAAATTCGGCATTTTATGTTGCATAAACATTTTATATTTATTTTAATGCCTTTATTTTAGCCCAAAAGTATTTTGGTCCTCTTTTTTCATCGTGGGCGGGGACCCTAATAAACCCCTATTTATTGATCAAAATGGATTAAAAAAAGAACTATGGAATCCCTTTCATACCAATTCCAAACCTGGTAAACTCCCATTATCTTCTGTTGTTCTTATTAAGATAAATTTGTTTATTTAATGTAAAAGAAAACACATAAATCCAACATATTGTTAGGAAGCCTGAATACAAACAGGAAACCCATAGTTTATTGGGTAAACTAGACACATTACCCTTTCCCATTAATCACATCATGAATCACTTCTTTCAAGGTAGAAACAATACAGGTGAATTCACCACCAAAGATGTAAAAAGCATACCTCATCCATAAACAATCGCAGGAAAGATGATGTAAACGTAATCCATCTGTTACTGAAAAGCTCACCATTCAAAGGTGATAAACAGGACATCTGCATTTGTAGCCAATTCATTAAGGCTACCACAGCCTTTACATTGCCTGATTCAACTGCAGAATTCTGCTCAGTGGCCCTGATTTCAGAGTTTATTTCCAGTGAAGAACCGTGACAAGAAACAGACTTTTTTGGAATTCCCATATCTTCTCTGATCATAATAAAAGAACATTTGAACAAGAGAAAGACAGCACGACTTTGTAAATGACTTTTACAGCTATTAAACTCTCTGTTGCAATGATCTGAAGAAGTCCAAAAGGGAGATCCCAGCAAAGAGTTCTCATGAATTTTGTTTTCCGGCAATGGATGGCAAAGGACATCTGCAGCATGTTCCCAAAGCAAGTCCAGCCACTGCAAAAAGAAGGAAGGCTTTTGTAGAAAACAGTCGCTAAGTCTGATCATTAACATCTGCAGGAAGAACAAGTGTTTATTCAATATAATCAATATCCCCCCTTACCATACAAATAGAGCAGACAATTAATAATTTTGTTCTAACGATAGTAGTTTTCATATGGCATATCTCTAAATAAGCAACATCCTGGAAGCTTTAAAGCATCCAAAGCTGCTCTCAAAAGTGAGGCTTCAATATAAAGGCCACAATATATGTACAAACATCACTGATAATGTACATGATATTTATTGTTTCCTTCTTAACATTCACCAATGAAATATGCAAAAACTCTCGACTTACCTCCATAAGAAAGATATATCAATGAAACATGGTGAAAGAAATGAAATACAGGAACATGACGCAACCTAGCACTCTTAGGATTCAGCGATCAATTAATTAAGACTGAGAATCAGTCATCAAAGAATTCTTAGGGGAAACCTTTTTGATTTTTTAAATCATTTGTTCGACATGCAGCACTACCTTTTGCATATAACCAGTAGTTATAGGAAAGCTATGGCAAATACCAAAGTTATGAATCACTAACTGACCACATGCCTCTTGAATCAAATTAAAACTAGTCTAATTGCAGTAACAAGAAAGACCAGCAACACTGGAAACTAAAAGCCAAATGTGCTGCATTCCCTAATAGCATAGACAGGCCTGCTTCAATGTTTGCTTTGATCAAGTTTGCTGACCAGCATGCAAACTGAACCAAGTAGCAATTTGCTTCCTAAACTCAATAAGGACATTAAGAAAAAAATTTAAAAGGATAATCATTGACTGGTACTCATCTGGTTTGTGGATGTTCTCTAAACATCAAATGCAATCTCTCTACAGCTTTTACATTTTTTTGCTCAATGAGCTCTTGTAAGCCTTCACATCGGCACTACATAACCATTAACAAAGGCACCTAGAATAATACAGCTCACAGATAAATTGTAACTGGACTATTTATACTATACAAAGTGAAATTTCAATATAAACATCAAAAATAAAAAATATATATATCGGTAAGCAACATGGAGTTCAGGAAATAAGAGATAATTGTTAAAATTGATTTGAAACTTGATGCTTTCATAATAATTTAATATACTCTTATTTTGTCAACCTAAAAAACTTGTGAGTAATACCCTTTTGGAGATTGCAACAGTTTTAGCCTTATTTATTCAACATTCTTAGTCGATTTAGCACCCAACATGGTCACAACACAATCTACAAATAGTGGAGACGTGATGTTAGGCAAGCTAAATCCTCATATTATTCTGGCATCTACATAATCTAGATCCATCAAATCACTCATGTTATAATGACATTCAACGGCAGAATCTGCATTTGACGGTGGAGCCCCTGGAAACATTAAATTTATGCAAAACTTTAAATGCAGCATTACTCATTTGAATAAAAAAGATAGTGAACTACAGGAATTACGTTGAACTCAATAGAAATGGTAGTGAACAATCATGTGACCGACTTGCAAATCTTTTGTTTGCATTTTGTATTGATGCAAAAACCAGTAAAAGTATTTAGTAGCTCATTCCCTAGAAAATTTCCCCAAAGTTAGAAATGGAGAAAATATGTAGAATAAGTTTAAACTTTTATGACATCATTTAGACCCAAAAACTAAAGATAACATTACTGCTGGGATTCTTACCCATAGTTAAAACTTCAAATCAATTACATTTTATAACTCATGGTTCTGTCATTATTAGTTCCTTTTGTTTCATTACCTTCTTCAATGTGCCTATGTGTTCTTCACCTTTCCTTTTGTTGACACTAATGTTTCAATTACTTGAACAAATATTATCCAAAATTACAAACAACCTGGCCAAGACTGTCTCTTTTGGTGCCAAACTCTTCTTGTTTGCTTGGAGTTCCTCCCTCCTCTTGCCAACTCTCCAACTCTACTCTCAACAAATCTTTTGATGCAATCAACTCAACACATGTCTAATTCTATCCAACATGGGCCTATGTACGTCTCTCCTATGCAATGCAAGCTCATATAAACAGACCTCTAGAATCCATATCAAGTTAATGCAACTGATCCATGGTTAGATTGATAGATTGAAGAATGGATAGTTGGAGAGGTGAGCGATAAATTGGTTCTGATGTTCAGGCCCCAAGTCTACTATAGCTGTGTATATTTTACTTAGGCAATAGTTTATTTTAGAGAAACATTTTGTATTAATTCAGCTACAGCCATAAAGTAAGTCAGGCTAGGGAAAATCTAAGCTGTTTAAATTTGAGAAAAAATAATATTGTTTATGTTTTATTTTTACACTATTAATTTTTAGAGTGCTAATTGGCCAGGTGTTTGGCAATGACAGTGGCCCCACTAGTCAAGCCAGCATGTAATCCCTAAAGTTTTGACTTTCATTAAATATTAACTGCTCTCTTATGAATACAATCTTTGTTGTTCCTTAATTTTGCATTGCTTTTCTATCATGCTATAACTTCCTTTTAACTTTGAATATTCTATCTATGCAACCTACATTATTGGTGTTGTTTCCTATATGACCAAAGTTGAGCAAGGCAGTATATAGGGAGAAGATGCATCTGACAAATAATTGAAGAACAACCAACCTAATGCATAGGCAGATAGTGTGTTTTTTTTTTAATGTTTTGGGTTTTATGATTTTTTTGTATTTTTGCGGAATATATGCTTTTTTTGTATTTTTTAAATATAATGCCAAGCAACAGTTAAAAAAAATGAAAATTATACAAATACTGAAAGGAAACGACTGCTGCAAATAAATCTGTATTCAACTATTTCTCAAAGGCTTTTACAATTATAAGCATACCCGGTAATGAAGAAAGATTTACATATCATAAATCTGGGTTGCTGGCACCAAGCAATATAACTGGTGAAAGCTCGACCTGCTGCATAAACTCAGTTCTCCACCTTAAAAACTCAACCCAACTCCATCCTAGATGTAGCCACCCCTAGAGATATGAAAATAGACTCAAAAATCAAAGCGCTTAGGTCAAGGAGAAAGACGCCAGCCTTAAGTTCTGGTACGGCCTACTGTAATAGAGAAATACGGCCTTGAGAAATGTGTTCAACAGTAAATAAATCCAGCCTTATTGTATTCATCCTTGGCATAGAAAGATCTGCCTGAAAACACTTGAAATATTTCTCCAATCTGCTCAAACTTGACTCCTAGATGAAGCCAACAGTTAAGCAATCTTCAGCTGATAGTCTCAAAACCTCAAAATTCTGATACACTGAAGAAGCTACACTCTCCAATGCCGAAAAGCTCTAGAAAATGCATAAACCGCCGTTTCTCTTCTCCAAACGCCAATAGAAGTCATGAAATAAGTTATCAAATGCACACTGAATGATTTTGATTTCTTCTCGGCTGCTTATATACTCCCTCCAAAGAGGTCGATCCCCATTTTGCCTTTTAATCATTTTAAAATGTTATAAAGTTTGCACTTTATAAATAATAAATAATCTCCTTGAAATTGGTGCCCAAGCTCTTAATTAAAATGGCCACCTTTTAATGATGAATGGACCCTCAAGTCATAAAGTGCAAATATAACGTTATAATATAATATTAAAATATTAATTATTATTAAAGTCACCTTTAATAATAATTAAACGTTATAACTTAGGCAAAACTCCTTATTTCACCTAACCAACTGAATACCAGAATCGACACTGCCAATATATCTCAATCAAGTGCCTTGCTATAAATAGTAACCCTGGGTGAATGACTTACTATAAATAGTAAGTATGAGAAACTGAGCCCCGAATCCTCTGCAAAGGCCAAACCTGAACCTCCCTGATCTCTGGAAAAGAATAAAACCATCAAATGACCAAGTTTCTGCCACAAAAGACCCTCTATCCAATCCCATTAGCCTACGAGGGTCAACTAATAGGCTAATCCCATTGATTACTGATGTCTAGCTAGAAGGGGACATTACAATCCACCCTCCCTAAAATTACTTGTCCCCAAGCAATCTCAACTCCGGATGTTGCAAAATATCCTCACTCTCCCATGTAGCATCCTCTACCGGCAGGTCCTTCCACTTAATCAGATATTACCTGATGACCCGTCTCCATAGCTGTCTCTCTCTGACATCCAAGATGGCCTCAGGTATTAGGATCAATTTCCCCTCATCATCAAGGGGTGGTAAAGCTGTAGAAGGAACAACATGATGGCCTAACGCCTTCTTGAGGCGCGAAAAATGGAATACATTGTGTACCCTACTATTTGTCGGTAAGACCAACTCATAAGCCACCTCACCTACCCGCCTAATGATCCTGAAAGGTCCATAGTATCGTGGCTTGAGTTTCTCTGCACCACTCTTCCTAAGAGTGGATTGACGATAGGGCTGCAACATCAGATACACCATATCCCCTACCTCAAAAGAACGCTCAACTCTCTTCTGATCTGCATACTATTTTTGTCGATTATGTGCCTTTTGAATATTCTCACAGAGAGACCTCATAATATCCTGGTTCTCCTGTAAAAGATCCCCAGCACTAGCCACTCTACAGTCACTCAGCAGTAAGTCAAGAAAGCTAGGCGCCTTTGTAATGTCCCCTTCTCATCAATGATTAGCTCAGTTGCTCATCAACCTATTCCAGAGGCCCGTAGGCTCATTGAGGTGCATTTAGAGTTTCCTTGCTTGGAGGCTTTGAAGCTTTTCTTGGTGTTTACTATTTTTAGTAAATACTATTTATGGCAGTGAGCAGTTGTCAGTTCTTCTTTTTCAGTTGGAGCAGTTGCTTGGGTTTGAGTTTTGGCTTTTAAAAGCTTTATTTTGGTGAAATAAATTATCTCAAGGCATTTAATGTTATATTTTTAGGTTGACGCCCCCCTTGGCCTAGTGCATTAACTTAAGGTTGTTTTAAAAAGGGGACATAAAGGGGTACGCCTCATAAAAGAAATATTTAATATTTGCTAATGTAATTAATGCCTTGAAGATGGACGCCACTTTGGAAGAGTTTAATATTTTTGGAATTTGAAAATATTTCAAGTGGCTTTTGGTGTCCCTTTCTTGGGTATTGAAGAGTCATCTCCTTCTCTTTAAATATGAAGCTTTGCTCCAGCATTTGGTATCCATGAACTTATGCTAACGTTATCCTGTCGAAATGACAACTTGGTTTTTACTTCAAAGGATGCTTACCTCCTAGTTTCAATCGAATTTTGTGTTTGAAAGATAACACCTAGTTGGTCTTATTGCTGCTTCTCATTCAAACTAGTAGATGGAGCTCAATTGTTGAAGAATTTGGAATTTTTTGTCAATTTTGTCTTGCTGGTTCACCTATAGCTGAAACAGATTTTTGCTAGCAGCTTCTAGAGTAAAATTTATTTGGTTATGGGTATTTGCTCTTTCAATTTCTAGTGTAATGGCAACCCTTCCCATAGAAAATCAGAATTTAATTCCAAGTCTTTGATTTTATAATGCCAAATCGCCCCTTCAGCCAGGTCATACCTTTTAAAGAGGACATTGAAATTCGTGCCAATCATTGGAAAGGTTTTTCAAGTAGTTTCAGTGTTGTAATTTGTGCGCCTATCCTCCAAAGAGCCTTTTCAAAAGATTTCAGCCAATTTGGAGGTATTTCGGTGAAGTTATGAACATTTATGTGAGTTTACAGTTTGCTGTTACAGGATTTCAGTTTGCAAATTTTATATCTGATTTGTTACAGTTTGATTTTTCAGTTCTTTCCTTAATAAGTTGGGTAGATATCTAGTGTGGGATCATCCAGTTCTTATGTGCTTTAAACCTATTGCAATTCTCATGTAATTTGCAGCTATTTCTCATATTGTAAGACTGTAAACAGTAGTACTGTTCTAGTCCATTATTGCTGCAATTATTTCATTTAATTTCACATTAAGCACCCCTGGATGGTTTACCACCAATGTGGACAATGAATGTTTAATCTTTCCTTGTACCCATTGCCAAGTGGTGAATCCCCACTCTTGAGTGGATGCCCGCCGCAGGGGATGAATTGGTTATTTTTGAAAACTTTCATGGTTGGTTATCCGCCTAAGTTTATTTCAGTTTTGTAATAAGTACTCCGCCATATGCTATCATGAAATATACCGAACCAATTTTTTCAATTTTTGATTACAATAAGCAATACAACACACATCTGTTAGGGTTAGCTTTTAAACCAAAATGATGCAGAATGCAACTCTAACCAAGAATGTACACCAGGATCCTGAGTTGGGCAAGGTGTGAGCATATGGTCAGAGGATCTCAATGCACTGCTGAACTGAGTAACTCTAACCAAGAATGCGCCAAGAGATGGCGAGCATATGGTCAGAGGATCCATGCAAGCTACCAACTGAAAGTAACTCTAACCAAGAATGCGTCGAGAGGTGGCGAGCATATGGTAAGAGGATCCAAGTAAATCAATGACGCCTCAGCCGATCAGCAACATGATATTGCAATGCAAGTTCAGAATGTAAATAGGCGGCAAGCCAGCCTCTTCCACTTATTCAGTGGGAATTACAATTAAGTAAAGAAAAGGAGTGAGAATGCTGACAGTACTACTGTTCAGCTTACAATATGATAGAAAGTGCCTGCCATGACATAGGAATTAGAGTTAAATCATGCTGCAATAAAATATAGAATATCCCTTGCTTGATAAGAATGTTTAGACCAGAAACTTCATTCTAGGGACCAACTTAACAATCAGATTTTGACAGACCAGCACCTTGAAATGCAAAACCAGCAACTCTAGAACTCACTATTATGCTCATAAAATGCTCAACACACCTCCAAATGACCTAAGACCGAATGCAAAAGACTACTAGAATGATGGAGCTCCAACTACCTCAAAGAAACCACCCTAAAAGCCTGGATATTATTTTGCACGCATTCCAATGCTGCCCTTGAGAGGTACGGCCTGCCAAGAAGGGCGATTTGTCTTGGAAAATTCACAATCTTCAAATAAAAATCTGAAACTTAGCACAAAGGGTCGCCCCACATAGAGAAAGAGATAGAAGCAATACCCAGAATGATTATATTTGTATTTTTTGAAATATGAGCAAAAACAACATTCAGCTACTTGAAGTCAGCAACTCGAAAAATTCACTGACATGCTCAAACTGGACTACAAATCCATAAAAACTTCTACAATGCAATTTCTCACTACAAAAACTCACTCAACTACAAGCTAACTCTCCACTAGTTGCTTTCTTTCAAGCAAGAAGTCGAGCCAAGGCTAGGAGGCATTCATTCCTCGAAGCAATCCAAACACCGTTTCAGCAACATAACTTTACTATAGACATAAGATGAGAAAAAGAAGAGAAGAGGTCTCCTTATAAAGACTTGCCAAGCCTCTTCCAGAAGCATCTAGAAACTGTGCCCCAATTCAATTTTGAATTTGACTTCATTTCCCTCCAAGTATAGGCGTCCCTTTTTCATGAGGTAATATTTAATTTTAATAAAATAATAGGCTCCTTGAAATTGGCATCCCACTTTAAGCTTTCCATCAATTTGGCCTGTAGAAAATATTAAAATAATCTCTTGATGAGACATGCCACCATGAAGTCCCCCTTTTAAAAACAACTTGAAGTAATAAAGCTAGGCCAAGGGGTCAACATTAAAATATAAAATTAAAATATAACGTTATTTAAATCAACTTAACTTATCTCTCCAAAAAGCATCCAAAGGCCAAAAATTATCAAACCAACTGAACTGGCTGAAGAAGTGATCCAACTGCACTGAAAACCACAGGACCACTGCCAGAAATAGGAATTTACTAAAAATAGTAAATTCCTGAAAGTGCTTGGATCATACTGCAAGTCATACCACTGCGAAGCTCTTTGAAAACCCAGAAAGAATCCGCAATTCAATCTCCAAACTTCGAGCAACAACATCCTCCAAACGGGAAACCCTAATTTTACCCTCTGAGTAGCCTACAGGTCTTCGGAATAGGCCAACAGTCAACTAAATTGATCACGCTCGAGAAGGGGACATTACAGTCCACCCTCCCCAAGATTGTTTGCCCTCGAGCAATTGCAAGTCCTGATGCTGCAGAATCTCCTCATTCTCCCAAGTTGCATCCTCCAAAGGCAAGTTCTTCCACTTCACCAAGTATTCTCTGATTGTTCTTCTTCTCAAAGAATGCTCTTTTAAATCAATAATCTCCTCTGGAATCAAAATCAACTGCCCTTCTTCGTCCAAAGGTGGTAACTGTGATGAAGCAACAACATTATGTCCAAGTGCCTTCTTGAGGCGAGACACGTGGAAGACATTGTGTACTCTGCTATTCAATGGTAGCTCCAATTCATAAGCTACCGCTCCAACCTTTCTGATAACTTTGAATGGCCCATGGAAGCGAGGTTTGAGCTTCTCAGCTCCACTCTTCTTGAGATTAGACTGTCTGTAAGGCTGAAGTCGAAGATAAACCATATCTCCAACCTCAAAAGAGCGCTCAACACGCCGCTGATCAACGTACATCTTCTGCTGATTCTGTGCAATCTGAAGGTTGTTCTTCAAGGACTTCAAGATATCTTGACTCTGCTGCAACAAATCCTTGGCTTGAGGGGCTTTGCTATCACCAAACACCAAATCAGCAAAGCTAGGAGCTTCAGAACCATAGAGAGCCATGAATGGAGACATCCTTATTGACATGTGAAAGGAAGAATTGTAGCAATACTCCCCTAGGTGAAGCCCTTCACCCAAGCTCTTTGCTGCTCCGAGACATAATTTCTAAGATAACCGTCTAACCATTTGTTCACTATCTCTGTTTGACCATCCGTTTGAGGGTGATAACTAGTGCTTGGAGTAAGCACCATACCACTCATCCTGAAAACTTCTTGCCAAAAGGTGGTTAGGAACTTGCTTTCCCTATCACTCACAATGTTTTTCGGCAACCCATGCAATCTAAACACCTCATGGAAAAACAAATCTGCAACTTGAACTGCTGAAAAAGAGCTAGTGATGGCAAAAAAGTGAGCAGACTTTGTTAATCTGTCCACTACAACATAGATACAATCTTTGCCTTGGACCTTTGGCAACCCAGTGATGAAGTCCATTGATATGCTTTCCCAATTTTGGTTGGAAATGGGAAGAGGTTGCAGCAGACCAGCTAGGAGAGAATGCTCATTTTTGTTCATCTGACATGTGGGACACTCCTGTATGTAGCGTTGGACTTCCCCCTTCAGCCCCTTCCAAGAAAACCTTTCTCAAATCTGCCTATATGTCTTGAAAAAACCTTGATGACCAGCAAGTAGGATGTCATGGAATGTCATCAAAATCTTCTTTTTGAGCTTAGAATCAGCCACCAAAAAGATCCTTCCCTTGTAGTGTATCAAACCTTCAACCACCTTGTACCTTTCATCATGGAAAGTACCTTCAATGACGCTGATTGCAAACTGATTTTTGGCATAATCAGCAAGCAACATCTCCTTCCAATCAGCAGTAAGCTCACACAATGAGCTCAAATGAAGTCTCCTAGATAGAGCATCCGCCACAATGTTGTTTTTCCCTTTGACATATTCAATGTCAAAATCGTAAGCTTGAAGCTTACTCACCCACTTTTGTTGTCTTTTGTTCAAATCTTTCTGATGCATGAAGTGCTTGAGAC
The DNA here is from genome assembly GCA_007258455.2 of Sequoia sempervirens. Classification (NCBI taxonomy): domain Eukaryota; kingdom Viridiplantae; phylum Streptophyta; class Pinopsida; order Cupressales; family Cupressaceae; genus Sequoia; species Sequoia sempervirens. The sequence goes on from VDFB02108055.1 coordinate 21,460, forward strand.
TATTGTGATCAGTCTTGACCACAAACTTGCTCCCCACCAAATACTGTCTGAACTTAGCTAATGCATGGATGATTGCAAGCATTTCCCTGTCATAGATGGATAAGGTCCTTTCAACACCCCTTAACTTTCTACTTTCAAACACAATGGGATGCTTGTCTTGCATCAAAACAGCCCCAACACCTTCTCCGGATGCATCACACTGTAGCTCGAAAGGCTTGGAAAAATCTGGTATCGCCAAAACCGGACAAGAGCTCATGATCTTCTTGAACTTATCAAAAGTATTTTGAGCCTTTTCTGACCAACAGAAAGCCCCCTTTTTCGTGAGGTCAGTAAGAGGAGCAGCACTTTGTGAGTAGCCTTTCACAAATCTTCTGTAAAAACCACAAAGACCCAAGAACCCTTTCAAATGAGTCAAGTTCTTTGGAGGTGGCCAATCAACTATCGCCTTGATCTTTTCAGGGTCAACCTTCACTCCAACACTGATTATGTGACCAAGGTAGAGCAGCTCCTTCATTCCAAATTCACATTTGGATTCTTTGGCAAACTAACTTTCTGATTCTAGGATGCTAAGCACTTCCTCCAAGTGCTTGAGATGTTCTTCCCATGCCTTGCTGAAGATAAGGATATCATCAAAAAAGATCGATACAAACTTCCTTAACTGCTTCTAAAAGACTCTGTTCATACAAGACTGGAAGGTAGCAGGAGCATTAGTCAACCCAAATGGCATGACTAAAAACTTGAAGTGACCATAGTGGCATCTGAATGCCGTCTTTTCAACATCTGACCCTCTCATCCGAATTTGATAGTAGCCCGACCTCAAATCAATCTTTGAAAAGAACTTGGCTCCATGTAGCTCATCAATGAGCTCATCTATCCGAGGAATGGGGTACCAATTTTTGATTGTGCTTTGATTCAAAGCACGATAATCCACACACATGCGGATGGTACCATCCTTCTTCTTCACAAGAACAACTGCTGAAGCGAAGGGACTCTTGCTTGGACGAATGAAGCCCATCTCTAAGAGTTCCTTTATGCTTTTCTCAATCTCATCCTTCTGCTTCTTAGGGTACCGATATGGTGTTGTGATGACTGGCTTGGCCCCTTCCTTGAGTTCTATGACATGCTCCAATCCCCTTTCAGGAGGTGGCCCAGGAGGTAAATCAGCAAACACCTTGCTCTTCTTGGTGAGTATAGACTGAATATCAAGAGGATAGTCCCTCTTTGTTTCAACCGGACTAGCTGGAAGAATCATACATTCCGCAGCCCACTCAACTTGATCATGCCGAATCAGCCTCTCCATTCTTTTGAATGATACAATCCGAGGACCACCATTGGACATTCCCCTTAGCACCACCTTCTTTCCATCGGATTGAAACTCGCGCTCCATGGTTTGCAGATTTAGAGAGATCTCTCCAAGCGAACGCAACCATTGAATGCCTAGGACGGCATCCGTATCTCCAATATTAACTACATAGAAGTCATTTGTGACTTCATAGTTGCCCAATTGCATAGACATGTTTGAAATCTTCTTGGTGCAAGAAATGTGAAACCCATCTGCAACCATAACCTTGAAGCCTTCAAATTCTTCCGTTTGGGGCCCTTTCTTTGTCACCATACCTTCATCAATGAAGTTATGCGTTGCTCCAGTGTCAATCAAAGCAACTATTCACTGCCCCTTAATCATCCCTCGAACTTTGAAGAATTCATTTTTGTGAAAGCTCGAAAGTTGGGCAAAAGAACCCCCACCTCCTTTTTCATCTTCGGACTCTTCTGGGGCTCTTTCCACTTCACTGTCATCAAAATCAGATTGTTGGTCTGAAAAATCGGAATTACTTTCTTCAGCTGAATAGTATTCAATTTGATGAATTTTGACTCCTTTTGGGCAAATATGATCTTGGGACCATTTTTCTCTACACCTGAAACATAACCCCTTTCTTTTGAGTTCATTAAATGTCTCTGGATCCAACCTTGTGAGATGAGTTTTATGCTGTTTGGTCTCCTTATGGTGAGGTCTTTTATCTCTACCCTTTTTGTGGAATGATGGCTTGGATTGAAATTTTGCTTTAGGAGCAGCCCACTCCATATTTCTTGCTTTCTTCATTGCCTCTTGTAAAGAGGGTGGATCAAAAGCTTTAATCCAACCCTTGAGTGGCTCCATAAGCCCTTCACTGAATAGGATCACCAACCGCCTCTCAGTGATTCCCGTGACCATTACTGAAAGTCTCTAAAACTCAGCTATGTAAGCATCAACTGTGCCATATTGTTTAAGTTGTGCCAACTCCCTAAAATGTACTTCTGGATCCTTTTTCTCAAATCTCTCTATGAGTCTATTGGTGAACTCATCATAGGTAGTGATAGACCGATGACCCAAGGTGACTAGGCCATGGTTCCACCATTCGTGTGCTACTCCATCCAAGTGTAGCGTAGCAAACTTGATTGCCTCCTCTTCTGCCATAGGTCTGAGGGCTAGATAGTTATCTAACTTCTGTATCCAAGCTCTAGCTGAGCTGCTATCACTCCCATCGAAATGTGGAAGCGTAACCTTGTTGATGGCTTGGTGTAAGTCCCTCTGTACTGTTGTTCCCCTATGATTATTATGTCTTCCTTGCCATTTATTCTTCCTTTTATGGTCCACAAAGTCGTTGTAAGACATGTCTTGCTTGATTTCATCAGGAAGGGAGTCATACTCAGCACGGTTGAGGGTTCACTGGTGCCAAGAAAGTGGGTTTAAATGGCTTGGAAGAGATGTACGTGTTATTTGAAGTATGTTGGTTAGCATGTCCACTATGCTGACTGGAAGCACTATGTTCTCCCATATGCCCTGGGTTGTTCTGTGGAATTGGATTCTGACCCATTTTCCCCATCATGAAAGACATCATATCCAACATGGCGTCCATCTTCCTCTCAAACCTTCTTCCCGGACTTGGCGTTCTTTCTCTCCCTTTTCCACTGTCATCTTTGTTGCTAGTAAACCTCTCATTACCACCCAATGTCCTCTCAACATCTCCCATTACTGTTTCCTGAGAAGAATCCCAATGTGCTCTTAATACCTCTGATGCTGTCTGACCTTCTGGAACCGGTGGTGGCTGCCACTGTTTTGCACTTTTCTTGTCTTCCCTTGCTATGTATCTTTTTTCTCTGTCACTCATAGAAAGTCTTTTTCACAGGATGGCAGAATCTTCGCTCTAATACCACTGAAATATACCGAACCAATTTTTTCAATTTTTGATTACAATAAGCAATGCAACACACATCTGTTAGGGTTAGCTTTTAAACCAAAACAATGCGGAATGCAACTCTAACCAAGAATGTACACCAGGATCCCGAGTTGGGCAAGGTGTGAGCATATGGTCAGAGGATCTCAATGCACTGCTAAACTGAGTAACTCTAACCAAGAATGCGCCGAGAGATGGCGAGCATATGGTCAGAGGATCCCTACAAGCTACCAACTGAAAGTAACTCTAACCAAGAATGCGTCGAGAGGCGGCGAGCATATGGTCAGAGGTTCCAAGTAATGCAATGACGGCTCAGCCGATCAGCAACATGATATTGCAATGCAAGTTCAGAATGTAAATAGGCGGCAAGCCAGCCTCTTCCACTTATTCAGTGGGAATTACAATGAAGTAAAGAATAGGAGTGAGAATGCTGACAGTACTACTGTTCAGCTTACAATATGATAGAAAGTGCTTGCAATAACATAGGAATTAGAGTTAAATCATGCTGCAACAAAATATAGAATATCCCTTGCTTGATAAGAATGTTTAGACAAGAAACTTCATTCTAGGGACCAACTTAACAATCAGATTTTGACAGACCAGCACCTTGAAATGCAAAACCAGCAACTCTAGAACTCACTATTATGCTCATAAAATGCTCAACACACCTCCAAATGACCTAAGACCGAATGCAAAAGACTACTAGAATGATGGCGCCCCAACTACCTCAAAGAAACCACCCTAAAAGCCTGGATATTATTTTGCATGCATTCCAATGCTGCCCTTGAGAGGTACGACTTGCCAAGAAGGGCGATTTGTCTTGGAAAATTCACAATCTTCAAATAAAAATCTGAAACTTAGCACAAAGGGTCGCCCCACATAGAGAAAGAGATAGAAGCAATACCTAGAATGATTATATTTGTATTTTTTGAAATATGAGCAAAAACAACATTCAGCTACTTGAAGTCAGCAACTCCGAAAATTCACTAACATGCTCAAACTGGACTACAAATGCATAAAAACTCCTACAATGCAATTTCTCACTACAAAAACTCACTCAACTACAAGCTAACTCTTCACTAGTTGCTTTCTTTCAAGCAAGAAGTTGAGCCAAGGCTAGGAGGCATTCATTCCTCGAAGCAATCCAAACACCATTTCGGCAGCATAACTTTACTGTAGACATAAGATGAGAAAAAGAAGAGAAGAGGTCTCCTTATAAAGACTTGCCAAGCATCTTCCAGAAGCATCTAGAAAGTGCGCCCTAATTCAATTTTGAATTTGACTTCATTTCCTTCCAAGTATAGGCATCCCTTTTTCATGAGGTAATATTTGATTTTAATAAAATAATAGGCTCCTTGAAATTGGCATCCCACTTTAAGCTATCCATCAATTTGGCCTTTAGAAAATATTAAAATAATCTCTTGATGAGACATACCACCATGAAGTCCCCCTTTTAAAAACGACTTGAAGTAATAAAGCTAGGCCAAGGGGTAAACATTAAAATATAAAATTAAAATATAACGTTATTTAAATCAACTTAACTTATCTCTCCAAAAAGCATCCAAAGGCTAAAAATTATCAAACCAACTGAACTGGCTAAAGAAGTGACCCAACTGCAATGAAAACCACAGGACCACTACCAGAAATAGAATTTACTAAAAATAGTAAATTCTTGAAGGTGCTTGGATCATACTGCAAGTCATACCACTGCGAAGCTCTCTGAAAACCCAGAAAGAATCCACAATTCAATCTCCAAACTTTGAGCAACAACATCCTCCAAAACGGGAAACCCTAATTTTACCCTCCGAGTAGCCTACGGGTCTCCGGAATAGGCCAACGGTCAACTGAATTGATCACACTCGAGAAGGGGACATTACATATCACCTCGCCTTCCAAGGATCTTGGTGAACATTCTTGCCATTGAGTTTTATCTTTTCACTTACAGTTGTAATCAATTTCAGTTATTGAGTTATTTCAGTTAGGGCGCATTCTTGGTTAGAGTTACTATTCCGCATCATTTTGGTTTTGGAGCTGACCTTAACAGGTGCGTGTTGCATTGTAATTGATATTAAAATTCAAGAAAAAATTAAGAGGGTATTTTTCAGCCTCATAACCATACAAGGCCATAAATGGTGTCATCTGAATCGACAAATGGTAAGTGGTGTTATAGCAGTACTCACACAGATAAATCCACTTCACCCAAGCCTTTTGCTGCCATACAATATAGTTCCTGAAATATCCCTCCACCCATTTATTTACAATCTCCATCTGGACATCCGTCTGCGGGTGGTAGCTGGTGCTCGGAGTAAGCTCGGTCCCACAAAGTCTAAATAGCTCCTGCCAAAAATTACTCAAGCACCAACTATCCCTGTTGCTGACAATGCTCTGAGGCAACCCATGCAATCTGAATATCTCACGGAAAAATAACTCTACTACCTGTGTAACTGAATATGTAGTTGTAATCGGAAAGAAGTGGCCATACTTTGTGAGCCGATCAACAACCACATAAATGCAGTCTCTACCTTGGGCTTTCGGCAAGCCCATAATAAAATCCATAGACAAGAATTCCAACTTCCTGTTAGGAATTGGAAGTGGCTGAAATAACCATGCAGGATAGGTATGCTCCTGTTTATTCTGTTGACAAACAAGGCACTCTCTGACATATCGAAGAACATCTGACTTGAAACCTTTCCAAGTGAAACGCTCCCATATCTGCCTGTAAGTTTTCAAATGCCCGGGATGTCCTGCCGTGGGCACATCATGAAAGGTCCTCAATACTTTGCTCTCCATCTCTAATCTTGGGGTCAAAAAGATCCTTCTTTTGTAAATGATAAGATCATTTACAACTAAATATCTGCTATCTTGCACTGAACCCTCAACAATGCCAGAAGCCCAAGAGTCTTTGGCATACTTTGTTGTAATCAGATGTCTCCAATCTTTTGAAATCTCAACCATGGAGCTCAAATGCGGTCGGCGGGACAAAGCATCAGCAACAACATTTTGAGTCCCTTTGACATAGGCAATGTCAAAGTCATATGATTGCAAATTACTAACCCACTTTTGTTGTCAATCATTGAGATCACACTGTCCCAGGAAATCTCGGGCTATTATGATCAGTTTTAACGCAAAATTTGCTGCCACAAGGTACTGCCTGAAGTTGGCCAATGCATGCATGATGGCCAACATCTCCTTGTCATATATATTGTAGCTCCTCTCTGGTCCTCTAAGCTTCTTGCTCTTGAAAGCAATAGGGTGCTTATCTTGCATAAGCATTGCACCAATACCCTCACCAGAGGCATCACATTGTAGCTCAAAGGGCTTAGTGAAATCCGGTAATGCAAGGACAGTGTTGTGACCTTTTCACACATCGCCCCATTGGAAATGGAGACCCCCAGTAGTTTGCTAGTTTTTAGGGTTTGTTTTCGCGCAACAGTTTCATGAGGTCACTGTTTTGACAGTTTCAAGTCAGTTTTTGGAGAGTCACCCGAGCCAAGTTGAGAATACATGCCTAAATCAGTACCTAAACGTCACGGAAGTGCTCAGAAGGTCCGAGAGACAAGGATCGCCTGTGCTTTGAGCCTATTCTGACACTTCCTATTTTTTAGGGATTTTTGCTTTTTCGCTTTTTTCATTTTTGGCATTTTTGGACTAAACTAAGTTCCCTATTTTTTAGGGATTTTGTTTTTTCTATTTTTAGAAAGTCAACCCTGGTCAACGAGTCAATGTTTCCATTTTTAGAACCAAAAATTAGCCAAAAAATCGAAAAATCACTGAAAAATCAAAATAAAAATCGAAAAATCAAGCAAAAATCAAGAAAAGCATGGAAAAGCAAGTTAAAAATCTGGAAAAATCAATTGAAAAATCATAAAAACCAGACCTCCAAAATAAGAAAATCAACAAAAAATCAACCCAAAAGCTTGAAATTCATGAAGAAATTCGCCCATGGACAAATGGCAAGAAGTTTTCAAAGTCCATCATGGAGGAGATGAGGAATGGCGAAGCATGGAGGAAGTCCGCCACTGCCAAAAGGAAGAATGGCAAACATCTTGGCAAGTCCGCCCTTGCCATGGAGATGAAAGATGGCGAGAAAATTTCCAAGTCCGCCATAAACTGGCAAGACATTCACAAAGTCCGCCCCAGCCTCGATGATAAAGTGGCAAGCCTAACTCCAAGTCCACCCCTCACAAGAAAAAGGAAATGGCATAGAGGGTGAAAAGTTCACCCAACCTTAGACAAAAGATGGCGAGACCTTTAGAAAGTCCGCTTTGCCTTGAAAGGGAAATGGATAGACATGGATGAAGTCTTCCTAGACCATGGCAAGAGGTTGGTGAAGTCCACCTAGCTTGTAACAAGGGAGAAAAATTGAAAATTCGCCTAAGTATGGATGCCTAGAGGGGGAAATTTCATGATTTTTGGCTAAGTGTAACAGGAAAATAGAAGCATGATGGAAATATCCTAAGGCGTGAATGTCTAGAGAGGAGATATCCAGACGTCCAAACACATGATAAAATCCGACTTTGCCTACGGAAATAAAGCCAAGCAAGAGGAAAAAATTCGATTTTGGCATGAGAAAATATGCCCGGCACAATTTGAAGTTCGCCATGGCAGAGGAGAATAAGGATCTGGCGTAATATTTGTTGGCAAGACAGCTAGAAAATCCAACTTGGCTAGACAAAAAGTGAAATAAATTGGAAAATAAATATTTAGCCAAGGAAAAATTAAAATAGCCATGGGTCAAAATTGAATGGGTTGGAAATAAATTTGACATTTTAACACTTTGGATAATTTATTTCCGACACTCAGAAATATAAAATGCCTCGGACAAAAATAAAATCCGCCAGAGACATCTTGGAAGAAATTCATGGAAGAAAATTCATTACGTCGGAAAAAGAGAAAATCCATTAAAATTTGCCATGAATTAAAACTTGGAAAAATCGAATTTAATTTAATTGGACATTTAATATTTTTCCAAAATATTGAAAATAAAAGATAAACATCTAGCAAAAATCGAATTTTTGAAAATCAAAGGATTTGCTAAAGTTGGCGCTTGGATAAGCTTGCCATGGAGATTTTTCGAAAAGAATGGAAACTTGCCTAATTGAAGAGAAGAAAACAAATCGAAATCGAGAGAAAAAGATGTAGTTGCTAAAAACAAATCAAATTCTTCAGCATTATAATGAGTTTCAGCAACTCATTTTTCACAAACTCAGCTGAAGAGAAGTTAATCTCTCGAAATTGCAAGAAGAGTAAGGCAAGATCAATTCTTCTGAACGAAAGATCAATTTTTCTCAATTGAAGAAGTAATTTTTTGTGCTGAGGAAGAAAATTTTGGAGAAGTAAAAGGATTTCTTGGCTGAAAGTCGAACTTCTCAGCAAGTTGGCGCATTTTGTCATTGGCTTTTTGATTAAATTCTCAAAAGCTAAGTCTGATTCGCAACCAAAGTATTTTTCCTGAGGTTTGGAGTTTGGTTGGCTAAATTTATCAATTCTTCTTCTATCGTTTTCATTCTGTCTAATTTCTGGAAAAATCTCAGGCAAGTTCGTTTACTTTCAGCTTGCCTTTTTTGCAGAAATTCAATCTTTTAATAAGCTGAAAGTAAAATTTTCGAATAAAAGGCACGGGAATAAATTATATTTTAAAGTCTCCATATTAATGTTAATGTTTTTACTACAGGTTAATGACCACACCAGGAGAACCATCAAAGAAGGTGCCGATGAAGTTCGCCAGTAAAGGTTTGCAGTGAGAGACAAAGATCAATTCCAAATGGAAGAATATTGTAGACACTGATCTCGAACATGTGGACTTCACAGAGTTCAAAAAGAGGGTATATGGACATGCTGGATTACCAACACCAATTGCCAGATGGATGGTGAGGAATGGAATTTTCCGAGCAGCCAGATTCCCGCCTGCAATAGAATGTGCCAAGACTCGAGTTAATGGTAGAATGCACCATTCATTATGATGCGCAGGAGAGACAAATTGTTGCACCCGACAGAAGGATTCTAGCTCACCTTGGCAAAGTAGCAATCCAGGAGGCATTTGGCATCCCGGCACACCATCGGGCTATCTATAAGACCAAGGAGGATGCCAAAAGGTTATATGATGGCCAAGCTGAATTGTGTGCCACAATATTAATAAATCATGGCTGGAGAAACCTAGACCATCCACTAAGAAAATGCCCAAGAAGCTGCATCGAACAGATTTTAAGGAGGATTATGGAGATGTCATTCTGATGCTGAACAGGATAGTGTTGTAACCTTTTCACACATCACCCCATTCAAAATGGGGACCCCCTAATTTTTGCTTTGTTCCTCGTCTTTTGGCTTTGGTTTTCTCTCTCTCTTTCTGTCTCTTCTTGCTGTCTGCCTTTCCGGGGATATGCCCATCTTTGAGCTTAAACTTTAGATTTTGGCTAAGTCTGAGAATTAGGGTTTGCTTTCTTCTGGTCAGTTTGAAGTTAAATGGAGCGAGTAGATTGAAATTTGAGCTTGGCACTACATTCAGTATGCTTCCAGCAGGCTTCCAACAAAATTTCATTGAATTCTGACAACTTACTATTTTTAGTAAGTACCTAATTTGGGACGTTTTCTCAACACTTTTGAAGTTCTAACTATTACACTGCATCCAGGACACATCAAACTGCTTATCTGCAAATTTTTAGCCAAATCTGACAACTTTCTATTTTTAGCAAGTATCACCTTCAGAAACAGATTTTAGGGTTTGCATGCGAAGTTTTTTAGTGCATGTCTAGAGAATATTTTTGGGTTTTCCAAGACCTACGCAACGGTATAACATGCAAGATGAGATGACAACTTTCAACAGTCTTCACTTCGGAAGCTATTTTTAGGGTTTGCATGTTGGAATCTTCGACGCATGTCTAGATATTCTTTGTGGGTTTTTCGAAAGCTTCGCAGTGATGTAACATGCAAACCAGGATTAGGACCTTTTTCAAGAGCTATCTTCAGAGGCTATTTTTAGGGTTTGCATGCAGGACTTTTCAGTGCATGTCAAGTTATTCCTTATGGGTTTTTCAAGAGCTACGCAGTGATGTGACATGCAAACAGAGTTGGTCACTTTTTTGCGGACTTACTATTTTTTAGCAGATTCACTCTGGCAACCCCCCCCCCCCAACACTTCAGTATCACAAACGGACCAACATGCAATAGAAACGAGGTCAAACGGAGGTCATTTGATCGACATGCAAGTCAGATTAGGGTTTCCAGCTTCGGGACCCAAAATGAGAGGTCAAACGCCTGAATCTCCAAAAACTGAAGTATCCCACTGCAATTAGTATCTTTCAAGCTATCCACTGGTAAAATTTGAAGGCAATTTGAGCACTTACTATTTATAGTAAGTCACTTCTAAAACAGGCTATAAATAGCAAGTCAATAGCAAGTGCCAGTGTGAACAGGCGAGTCATCCCATGAAGATCACACCAGTCAGGTTTCAAGTTGAACGGAGTTGCAGAAGTCCTGAAATCAAACAGTTACTATAAATAGTAAATCACCTTCAAAAACATGCTATAAATAGCAAGTCAGCACGAGATGGCAGTATGAACAGCTTAACTAGGTCATGAGGATCCTATGGCGCGAATTCCAAATCAATCCAAGCTTCTGAAGAGTGAAAACCAGGGTGGTTACTAAATATAGTAAACAAGGGCGAGCAAGCTAAAAAAAAATGTCTAAGTCTAAACAAATTCCTTCACCCCCTGTGAAATGTGCCCAAGATGAGACTGGCAGAAGGATGGAAAAAAGTTTCAAGTGTTGAAATTCTTGCCCAACCCCCTAAATGCGCCCTCAAGGAGAAGAAGCCATGAAAAATTGTCTAAGGCATGAGATATTCCTACTTGACATGCTAAATGCGCCCATGTTGGAAAGGAGTCTAGAAAAATTTCAAAGTGTTGTTAATTCCTGCAGGGGTATCCAAATGCGCCCAAGTTATCTAACTGTGAAGGACAAGAAAAAGTTTCTAAGGCATTACAAATTCCTCCTCTATACCCCATATGCGCCCTCATCAAGTCAAGGTGGGGAGAAGCTTTCAAGGCATTACAAATTCCTCCTCCTACCCTCAAATGCGCCCAAGGAGAGAGGTGGTGATAAAAAAAAGTCACTAAGGTGTTAGGATATTCCTCCTCAACATGTCAAATGCGCCCAACTTGCTAGATGGGTGAGAAAATTCCAAGGCAAGTCAAAGTTCCTCCTTGACCCCTAGAATGTGCCCATGTCATCTTGCTTTGAAGGACGTTGAAAAAGGTTGTTAAGTGTTAAATTCCTCCTTGGGGTCCTAAATGCGCCCAGCTTGCTAGACTATTGGAGAAAGATGGATGAGAATAAGTTTTTAGGCATCAATTCCTCCTAGACATGCAAAATGCCCCCAAGTTCAAGATGATTCTAGGAAAAAGTTGATAAGTGTTGTTAATTCCTCCACCCCAAGCAAAATGCACCTAAAGAGAAGAGAGATAGTGGTGAATAAAATGCTAAGTGTGATGGATGGGAGAAAAATTATCTAAGGTGTTCAAAATTGAAAATCCTTCTAGACCCCCTATATGCGCCCATGTTGGTGATGTTATTTGAAATTTTTCTAATGCATAAAATTCCACCTCTAGAGAAATACGCCTAAGCCTGAGAGAGGATGATGAGATTTGCTAAGGCATGGACATAATTGGCAAGAAGGAATCAGAATGTGCCAGCTTTAGGAGTTTGATGAAAATTGTCAAGGCCAAGCAAGAAAAATACGCCCAGAGATGGAGAATGAAGATAAAGTTTGAAGGAAATATTTTTCTAAGGTACAAAATTCAAAAATTAAATGTCCCCCTTCGCAGTGATACCCATGAATTTTGCATTCTCTGAGGGGAATTTTCTTCTGGGTACTGGATATCTTCGACAAGGAGATGATTTTGAAACTTTTCACACCTTGCCAAGGACTTTAAGATGGAAATTTCACTCAGGCACCTGGTTGATGAATTTTCTAGAGGAAATAAATTATTTCTAAGGCAGATGGGTTGGAAATTTGGCTAAGGAAAAAAGGGGACATCATGTTGGTTGGAAAATTTTCTAGGGCAGAGAGAAATCAAACAACACCCTCTAAACGCGCCTTCAGGACAGATGAAAATTCTAAGAAAGACTTGTCTGAGTTAAACGTGCCCATCATAGAGAAGGAAGTTGAAAATTGTCTAAGGCGAAGAAAATGAAATGACAAGGCTCCAAATGTGCCCTTGAAGAAAGTTGGCTAAAATGTCTAAGTCACAAACATCAAGCTTTTAAATACACCCTCAAGGTTCCTGAGAAGAGTACGTGAAAGATCTTCCCAAGGCATTGGTGGAGACACAAACATCAAAATGATATGCGCCCTAGCACACAGATGTTGAAAGTTATGAAGAAAGCGAAAGTAGGCTAGAGAAAAATGATGGACATTGGAGATCAAAACATGGATATTAGGTGAGTAAAATGGATTCAAATTATAAAATGTTTTAATGCTCTTCCTTTGTTTGCAGGATGAACATCGGAACCAGAGTGGGAGGAATTGAAGTGATGGAGCAAATACTCCAAGACTACATTTCAACCTCAAAAGAAGAAAAGTTGCATGTTGGAAGAAATGGCTAAGTGTTGGAATAACCTAATATGCACTCAATTCAGAGAGGTAGATGGCGAGGAAGAAATGCTTGAGTCCAAGATAAGAGAATCCTTCAGGATCAGGGGTGGAGAAATAATCATCCTCATGCAGTTCAGAGTTAGAGAATGTCAGTTGAGAAGAAAATCATCATCGAGCAGGAGAAAGAAGTTGTCGCCTTGAAGTCAGATCGAGAACATACTTGCCATACCAGTCCAAGAAACAGAAGCCATGATGATCAGACTCATCCAATTTGCAATCAAAAAGAAGAACAAGAACAATGCGAACGCGTCTGTGGATAGGAATCTTCTAGAAGGATAATGGACATTAATTGCTCATTTATTCCCCCACTCTTCTTGGTGGCGGTTTTTAGGGTTAGGGTTTATGTGGCTCAATCTGAGCCCTTCATTGTAATTGAATCTAAGTCGTTCGTTGGACTGGGCCAACTATAAAAGGGGCATCCCTCCTCATTTGTATCAGATTAGAATAGTAGAGGAGGAAAGAGATTGTAGAATAGAAAGTAGCATAGTTTGATAATTTAGCTTAGATTGAAAAGGAAGGAAAGTCTTCCATTTGAATACTTTGTAAGAAGTTGTTGTGAACACTCTCTCAATAAAAAGAGTTTCTGTTGATGATGATCTCTTCCTTTGTTGTGAGTAGCTAGCGAGGATTCTTCATCCTTCCAATTCACTTGGAATTTTGAAGTATCTTAAAGTAAAGTAGATTTCATTTCATGCAAGTAGTTAGTAATTGTAGAACGTGGTGCTTAATTTGAACAAAACTTCGCTTATCCATACCACTAGCGGGCTCGCTGATGGTGGGTTTGCCTTGCATGGTCAACTAGAACATTGTGAACTTAACTTTGATTATCGTTTATATGTTGGCATGCGTCGTTGTGATGGTGTCTTCATGTTGAATCATGATTTGAATACCTTTGATCACTCCTCTGAAGATTGCACCGGTTTTGTGGAAGTTGTCCGAAGCGAGGCAAAGCAAAGCTCGGTTGAAGTTTGCGAGAGTTGATCGCCATGTCCCACGCCTTAGAGCAGATTAGAATCTTCTTATCCCTACAACCATTTTAAATTCAGTACATTTCTGGTTAGTATTAGGAAATTTGCACTTACCCGCCAAATCATTCGAACCACGTGAAACCCTTTAATCTATTGTCTATTGTCCGCTGCTGAACAATTGCGTAAGTCCCCTTGAAATACCAGCAAATCACATCAAGCCAACTAAGACTATCCACCGCCTAGAAGGAACCTTGGAGTTGAACGCACGAACTCTCTCGCAATCTTAGCGTGCTAGATACTTTGATCAAGAGAGAATAGGGTAGTCATTGGCAACTTTATTCTGTGTTGGTGTGGTCACGAAAAACACATCAACAAATAGCAGGCAATCCATAGGGCGCATATTTTGAGACGTGGATGTATTATTTTATAGATGAAATTACCTCCGGCGTGAAGATGTTCAACTAGTCCCGGATGATTAGCGACAATCTCCACGAGCAACTGATCAATTTGGAGAAGACCAAGTCTTTCCACATGAGCTCGTACGTCGTCTATTTGTTGGCTAGAATGTACAGATACTCAGGACTTATATGCAAAGGCAAAGTAGGAAACAGTGAGAACGAACTCAAGTCTTATGACTGTTACCCGCAGCTTCAACTTAAGGAGAAATCTCATTTCAGGCGGGCACACAATGCTTTCCTCATGTATATCACGAGAATACTTCAAAGAGGAACTCACAAGAGGCTGAGTCACAAAGCCAAAAGCTTAATCAATAAATATGGATCCTAGTTTATCCAGTTTCTGAGATTCACATATATAAGGATCCAGGGATTCACTGGCAATCCTTACAGGCTTCCTATCTATCCTACAAATAGGATGATTTTGCTCAAAGTCCTGAGACAGTTGGAAGATTACCAAAACATCCAGAGGCCAAGTAAGAAGGCGGCTATTACTTTCACATTCTTTATTGGGATATGTTGGAGTCTTGTCCGTTAGCACAAGCAGCCGAGAGCGCCAGGCTGGAAATTCAATTGTACCCATTCACAACTTATCGGTCCAAGGCCAATTTTGACCCTCGTCATCACATTCAGACTGTGGATGGGAGAAGATATAAGCACATAGTGGACCTGGAGGACTTCTAGGCAAATGCGGCTGACGCGTATGAAGTCAAAAGAAGGTTATGGTCTAGAGTGTCGGTGGATTTAATCAGGGCAACTAAACTTTGTCGAGTGCCTGATCAGTTGCAGGATGACGGAAAATATGTCCAGTCGTGCTTCGATGAGAGCCGGCCTCTTCCTACCGTGAAGTGGTAAGAGTCCGAGCATTCAGATTTGGCTACATTGATGAGGCCAGTGATTAAGTATTCTCGGTGGTGGGTCAACCAGCAGGTCCAGAAGTTGAGGCAGAAAAGAATGACGCTCACATACGACTTGCTGAGCGAGACAGAGTCATACTCCTCCAATGCCGGCGCATCCCGCAATGATGATTTGATTGAGGTTGCTGAGAAGAGGAAGGACGTGGTTACAAATATAGAGCCTACTCAAAAGAGACAAAATATGGAGCCACCTCGCTCCACGACGTCTAGAAACATTGATGAGCTAATGGCTACGGTAGACGAATCCTTGGCTGAGATAATGAGACCTTCTTCAGTTCAGGAGAAGAACAATGAGTCGATCCAGTTGGATGACGATGAACCCCCATCTCCTACGGGCATAGAAGTACTGGGTTCGGATAATGAAATGGAAGTCCAAAATGATGATTTCGAGGAGGGAATGATTTCCGCCCTAAAAGGAGTTTTGGATATTCCAGATGCAGAAAATGTTCAAGAGGAAGATAGTATAGAACAACCTACGATTCCGGACTAGTTCAAGGAGAGGATGAAGATTCAAGCACCAATTGAGATCCAAAAAGAGGATGATACTGCAGATTTCTTGGCAAGGTTGGAACAAGTTGCTGTGAAAAAACATGCCACGAAGTTTTCCACGATTTAGAGGGACGAGGCCGGCAGTCGTTCCATACAAATTGCAGTACCAACAGTCGAGACAAGGCACAAGATGAAATCACTCCCCAGGAATACGCCATTACCACTATAGACCTAGGCCTAACAACAAAGGGCCAGGAGGTGGAAGAACTAGATAACTCAGTCTCAACTATCAAGGCGAGACTGGAAAAGGAAGTGGCGAAAAAGAAAGAGTACAAAAGGGAGGTTGAGCTCCTGAAGGAGTATATTTAGCATCTGACCCAACCACTCAATCAAGGTGATGCAGTAGCTCCTCCTCTTCTCAATTCCTCACAGGAAATGGCCAAGGATGTGGAAGAAGGTATGGTCACGGCCAAAGAGGCCAAGGACTGGATGGCAAGTAAGGGCATAGAAGCAGCTTCGTTCATGGAGAGATTGACGCTTGCCTACGGACAGACTTCCTCTTTCCTTTCCAGATTGGCTGACACGACAGAAGTTTGGGACAACCTCCCAGATATTCAAGAGAGGCTCATTCCATGCCTCAAAGTACTTAAGGGTGTCCCAAAGCAGGAATTGGTTAAGGGAAAGGTGATTGCCGTTGGAGCTGCTTATGATTTTCATCATTGGTTTTGGGAATTGACTATACGGAGTGAAGTTTTGGAGAAGGCAAAGGCTGATGGGCCCAGAGTGGAGGAAGAAATCAGAGAAATCCGGAGAAAGATTTACCTCGTAGCTGCGGACGTGTTTCAATATAGAAATTGTCTGGGAAAATGACATGCAGCTGGAAAGATTGAAGAGAAAAGTTCAGGAAATCTTTTTCTCTACCATAGGGGCGATTCTGAGGCAGGACTTCACAAAAGTGGCGAATCTCTTATCTATCTGAGATGCCTTCCTGAAGCAAGCGCTGGAATGGGAGAGTGCCTTCGCCAAATACATCGAGGACTTGGACGGACTAGAATTCAAGATGAACATGTTGCCACCAGTCACGATGGAGGAAGTTGTCACAATCGTGTCCAAGTTCGTTGAGCACACTACTGCTCAGGAGGATAGGGACGAAATCCCTTGAAGATAGCTCCAACTACCACCTCACTCTCTATTTACTGGTTGTTTACTGATGTTATTTCAGGAAACCCTAATTAGGGTTGATTTGTATTAATCTTGGCCGTTGATGTTGATTTAATCTTGGCCTTTCATTTATTCTTGAAAACTCTATATAAACTTGTGATCTCTCACTTTCATTTGTGTGGAGACAGTATATGAAATTGTTGTGTTAGGCTATTTTCGATAATAAAAGCTCTTATGTATGATTTGCTTTGAATCACTTTTATTATCAAGTAGTGTGCAAGGTTGCATAACTTCTTCAACCATAGATTACAATTAGAATAGAACTTGCTTTGAATGTTTGTTAAGTGAATGCAAGATTTGATTATATAGATTAATGGTGAAATATTGCTCATACTTTCTTCGGATGGATGATTTTCATTCAATGCATAAAGTTAGCCTAAGCTTGTGATTGTGGAAGCTTAACTTCGGTCTTATTTGAGGCATGAAAATTATAATCACACCCTTTGAAGATTGCACCCACTTTGTGTAGTTGTCCCAGGGAGGCGAAACAAAGCGTGGTTACTCGTTTCACTTGGTCTTTACTGTCTCTTGAATTCCTAGGCATAGATTAGATCCTCTAAACCCTTATCTTTTGCCCCTTTTTTTTTTGAGATCCAAACTGAAAGTCCCAACCGAAGAAGAATTTTATGATAAATCCGTCTAAGTCCCGAACTTGTGAGGAATTCTTAAATGTAAGTCCCTTTGTGTATTACCAGCATATCACAACACCCATTGAGCTTATCCACATGTCATGACCTGACGAAAGAAACCTTGGAGTCGCCATATGATCTTCTCGCAATCTTAGCATACACGGTGACTTTGTTCAAGAGAGGATAGAGTGTCTTTGGACATTTTATTGTGTGTTCGGTGGATGATAAAATGTACACCAACAGACAAGACATGATGTCATCAAATATTTGAATTTCTCAAAACACTCCTATGCTTCAAGAGTCCAAACAAACGCACCTTTCTTTGTCAGGTCTGTAAGTGGTGCTACATGTCGTGAGTATCCACTAACAAATCGACGGTAGAAGCCACACAAGCCCAAAAATCCTCTAAGCTAAGTAAGATTCTCAAGAGTAGGCCACTCAATGATAGCTTTGAACTTGTCAGGATCCATACGCACCCGCTCTGCACTGATAATATGGCCTAAGTATAGCAATTTTGTCATGCCCAGATCACATTTGGATTCCTTGGCATACAAGGACTCCTCATCAAGAATACCCAGCAGTGTATCCAAATGGGCAATATGCTCCTCCCAGATTTTGTTGTATACCAAAATGTCATCAAAGAAGACAAGTACGAACCTCCTAACTATGACTAGAAGACACTATTCATGGTGGACTGAAATGTAGTAGGGGCATTGGTTAGCCCAAATGGCATAACCACAAACTCAAAGTGTCCATAATGACATCTGAATGTTGTCTTCTTGATGTCCTACTCTTTGACCCTGATCTGGTGATAACCCGATCTCAAATCTATTTTCGAAAAGTAGCAAGCCTCGTGAAGCTCATCGATCAACTCGTCAATACAAGGAATGGGGTACCTGTTCTTAATTGTCTTCTTATTCAGGATCCTGTAATCAATGCACATTCGAAGGGTACCATGCTTTTTCTTCACCAAGACTATGGATGAAGCAAAAGGAGATTTGCTATGTCTAATGTGCCCCATAGCCAGCAACTATTTTATTGTCTTTTCAATTTCATCTTTCAGCCGCTTAGGGTGCCTGTAAGGAGTGATTATCACAGGTTTGGAGCCCTCCTCCAACTCTATGATGCGCTAAATCACTCTATTTGGAGGTCTACCTAGTCGAATATCACTGAACACCTTACCATGTTTATTCCTCAACTCCTGTCTATTCGAATGATAAACTGGTTTTTGCTGCTCCCCCTGTGATGGCATCAACATACACTCAGCTGCCCACTCAACCATGTCGTGGCATAAGAGTCTCTCCATTCTTCTAAAAGATATCATTTTCAAACTGCTATCTCTGATAGCTTTTAGCACATGAGTCTTCCCATCCACCTTGAATCTCATTTCCATATCTCGAAGGTTAAGGGTAAACTCTCCTATGTCATGAAGCCATTTCATCCCTAAAACCATAACAGTATCTCCCATATTCACCATATAGAAATCTACCTTAAATTCAAAATTATTTAAGCGCATAGGAAGGTCTGAAATCATCTTGTCACACTTAAGAGTGTAGCTATCTGCAACCTTCACCCTT
>VDFB02108056.1:0-11402 GCA_007258455.2 Sequoia sempervirens
CTTTGCACCATCTCACATGAAGTTCAAAGCTCAAAAAAGCAAGAAATTCTAAAAGCTTGAGTGTGCAAATGAATTGAAAGTGACCCCTTGAGGGCTATTTAAGCATAAAAATTAGGGTTTTTGACCTGGATTTAGCTATCAAGCTAGGGTTTGAAACCTTGACCCCATTTTTGCCCAATGGGGGTCATTTTGCTTCATTTTTTGACACATTTTTGGGCATCTTGGGGCCCTTTTGAACCGATGGGCTGACTTGTTCTCTCTTTTTTTGTGAGATCAAAATTTTTTTAATTTTGATCTTAGCAAAATTGATGCTTTGAATCAATGCAATGGGGTACATTGCTCCTTTACATGATCCTAATTTTACTAACACTATTTCATCCTAAATCATCTCCTTTACTAATCATTTGATTAAATAATCTCTATTTAATTAAATTCATCACATTCATCTCTTAATTAAATAAATCATTTTATTTAATTAATCCTATAATCCCTCTTTTTAATTAAATAATTCATTTTATTTAATTAATCTCTAAGAATCATCTCATTTTAAATTAAAATAAAATTTATCTTTTGTTTATTTAAATCTAACACCATCCACTTTTAATTAAAATAAATCAAACTTTTATTTAATTAAGTCTAAAATCATTATTCCTCTCATTTTTGATTTATTTAAAATCTAAAATATAAAATCAAATTGTCAAATTAGCTAAATTCTATCTAAATTAATCAAATCTTGATGAATCCTAATCTTAATCCATCAAATCCTCTAGATTTTGCAACTTGCACAATAAATCAATTTATTTGATTTATTAAATCTTCATTTTTCATTCAAAAAGGCATTAAAAAAGGGAATATTCTTCAAATTCAAAAAGTCCCTCCAAAAGGATTTGTCCTCTCCAACAAGGCATTAAAATCCTCTCACATGTCCTTTGCCTGAGCCAAGTGGCATTTAATTCATTTCTTCTCTCCCTCCAACTTGTCCACTTCTACAAATTTGAATTTCCACCTATATGTATTTATTTGCACAATAACCAAAATGTGCTCCACCTTTGTCCACTAACATGTTGACAAGTGGCTTTATGTTATTTGTTGTCTTTTATCCCACATTCATCGTTTGATTTTTCTTCCATCTTTGTCTTGTATAAATGAAGGCTCTTCTTTTTGATTTTAGATCCCTGAAGTTATGAATTTGAATCCACAACTTATGCAAAGTTGTCATCTTCATCCATTTTTCATCTATTTTCATGATTTCATAGCTAGGTTATGGAGAAATTTCATCAAGGAGCATCAAATCTTCACCATTGATCATCAAGCTTGAAAGGAATTGGGAAAGGGCCATTTTCCACATCAAAATGACACCAATTCCCCCATGGGATTGAGAGTTTTTTTGCATTGAATAGGATTTCATAGATTTTATTTGTGTTCTTCATTTTATTTCTTGTTCTTTGCATTTCAAATGAATTTCATGGGGAATGTTGTCTCTAACTTGCATATTGGACTAATAATGTGTTTGTTCTTTGTGTTTGTGCAGGTCTAGGATCATCATTCACAAAAAGCGGAAATTATTCAGTTGAAAAGTCAACTACAACAAAGTGAAGAATAGGTGAATAAACAAAAGCAAGAGATTAGCGCGCAAATTGAACTTCTGATGTAGAAAGATCAAGAAATTGCAAATTTTAAGATTCAAGTAGAACAAAAAGATAAAAGTATTGAAGGATTGCAATTTTAGGTGCAACAATGGAATGAGGAAGGTAAATAGTATTTTAAAAATTTGTCTGAAAAAAGACAGACAAATTAAAAGTTAACTAATAATTTGGTGCAATCACTCACAACTTTTGTAAAAGAGTAGGAAAAACATAAATCTGAGCTCAATGCATCCTTGAGAAAAAATGTTGAGTTAGAACAATATTTGTGGGAAATTATTGTTAAACCAACAATGGAGTCAAAATAAATATAGACTGAACCAACCAAAATGGAATGATTTCAGGTTCACATACCTCCATTGTTGGTTACATGGATGGAAAGGTGTTATTTTCTAAGATAGGTAGGGGAGAGAATGCCAAACTAGAAAAGGAAATAGTTTTATTAAAAGAATCATATGACAGGCTTTATTAGGCTCAAATAGATTCATGTCAAATTGGGGAATTGTTATTAGCCTATAGGAAACCATCCAGATTGTATTCTATATTTTTGAATGAGAAATTATTAATAATTTTCTGCAATCTACCTCATGATCTAGATGATGAAGAAATTTTAAAAGCATTTAAAGAAGCAACACCTACTCAACATAATTTATTGTGTGAATTCTTTGTACACAACTTGTTTTTGGAAAGGCATGCTGATTTCTTTGTTAATATCTTTATTGGTGAAGTACAAATCAGAGCATTCATGTCCACCATTCAAAATTAGGTTCAATGGCAAGAAAGGACTAAAGAGTATTTGTAGGTGGAAAAGACTGTTGGACTTTAAATGAGATACCCTAATAGAAAACTCTCTGCCTTTAAGACTCAATTCCAAATCATTAAGAGCTATGAAGCTACAAGAAATAAATATAATGATAATATTTGAATTTGTTTTGAGAATTTCAAAGTATAGGGGCCATAATTGATAGAAAAAGCATGGAGTTCCTATAAGGAGAGGTACACTCCTCTTCCTATGTACCTTAAAAAGAGGGAGGTGATTTCACCTACCAATATTAAATGGTCCTACAAAAGGGTTGAGGCATTGGCATATATACTGTAGTAGCTTAAAATTGAATGGATAGGAATGAGGTGTAGACCTCTATTACTTCTTTAGCCACCTCCTCCAGTACATGTCACTACAAAACCCTGAGAATTTACATTCATGGAAAATAAGGGTTAAATTCAATGAGGATTTCCTTAGAAGCCTTGATGATTGGGATAGAGAAGCAGAAGATCCATAAGACCTCAATGCCAAATATGATGAGTTAAATAGGAATAGGGATATGGAGAGGCAGATGACACAATAGAGAGCAGGAGGACCTGCTCAAATTGTCACATCCCCTATTTTCATATTGTTCGTATTTTACAATGTTTAATTAAACTAATTATGGCAAAATAAAAGTGCAAAGAAATAAATGAATTAATTATATTTTAATTAAATTATTTTATTTTGTAATTAATTGACAATTCTTATTAAGTAGAATAATTATTTTATTTGTAATTGATAGTTATTTTGTATGCAATTAAATGGTATCTCCTTATTAATTATTGAGAATAATTACTTTTCATATGCAATTAAAAAGGCAATTCTTCAATTATTTGTGGAGGATAAATATATTGCATAAAATAAATCCTATTTTTGTTTGTTTTCAAGATTCGGTTATTGGAAAATTTAGAAAAAAAACTTTTAAAAAGGGGGAAAAAGCAATAACAGATATACAATAAGTTTTCATAGTCTTTCAAGATTGCTCTGTTAAAACTATAACTAAAAAGGAAGTAGGCTTTGGGAGAAAATCACAATAATTCAAGGATAGTGGAAAGGTGGCCTACAACCAACAAAATAAGATGCTTATGGATGACTTGTACTCGGGAACATTTTCACAGTTGTAAATGAGCAGAAGGTTAGCAATGGAAGTGATCTCTATAGGATTACTGATTGGAAGATAAGTACTCAGAATTTGATTGCCCGTTATTATTAGAATGTTCATTCTCCAAATTTTTTTTAATGCTATAGGTGATGTATACATAATATTACTAGCAATTAAATTTTAACTTTTTATCTATTTATTGACAAATTACCCTTTTAGCCACAGTGGAGGCTTAACTTAGCCTTTTCCACAACTGAAATGTATCTTTTCCATCAATTTACCCAAGACTTTTGTCTGGCCTCATACTTCGATGTATGCCATACCCTATATTATTGCTTGCATGTCATATGTTACTCATTATTATACATTAGTATGTCTTTGGGGGATTCAAACCTGGGCTTTTTTTACTGAAATTGCTTTGATATGTATGATTTCTTCTGTCATATTTCTTAATTTGTGTCAATTCCCAATAGTGCCCTTCTATTCTTATTTTCACTTATTCTTTATCAATTTTCTTTCTTTACCATTCAAATTAGGATGTTGAGAACTTCCACACGCCATAATTCATTGATTATCTTTGTCAGTGTAAACTATGTTTACAACATTAGGTAGCCTTGTCCATATGTTTGCATTCACCTCTTGTGATAGAGAAATATGCAACTATTTACAAGTGCTAAAATTGATACATACCATATCCATGTTCATGGAAGAATTCATTTATTTTTTACTTAGGTTCAAATGTCCTACATTACTATGAAGCCTACGAAATCCCTTTTTGCGAATTTCACAAAACTTTATTGCTCGTGACAATAGACTATATGCTCCAAAATATTTCACTCCTTCAATTATAATTTGAAGATTCATATAGGGTTTTTCTCCTATAAAAATCGTCCATTAAATGGAATTCATAACGACAATGACATCCAATTGTTTCACATTCATAGAGCCAAAGACCAGCTAGAGGCTTCTAGATTAAGCTACCTATGCACTGCAAGTGATCCTAAAGGTGAAATTCCAACCAGTTTGGAACATGGGTTTGACAATCATCAAGGTAGGTTGCTAAAGAACATGGGCATAGTTGGTTTGGCAACAACTATAAGCAATATTTTGGATGCTCTATGGAACTCCTATGAAACTCATCTTTGCATATTTGATTCTAGATTTGGGCACAAATATAGCATGGATACATATTCTATAATCTAAAATATCTTATTCTTACATTTAAATTGCCTCAATGACTCCAATATTTCCCTTATACTTTTTTTGTAAGTTTGCACATATTGTCAACATGTAGGGTGATTCTATTATCATTTACATAATTGTATCTCCTTGTGCATTTTTTTTTTTTTTTAATTTATTTTTATGTATATCTTGTCCAGCTTTAGTGGGTAATGTCTCGCCCTATTCTCAATTTATTTTGAATACTTTGTTTAAAGCCCGATTGCTATTGCAGTAGAAGTATATATGGTAGAAGATTTAAGTTCAAAGCATGTAAAATACCATGGGAAGGATGCAACTATTCTAATCAGATATATTTTATTCAACTTAGTCAACAATAATGTGCTCCCACAAATGAAATGTCAATATGGATTCTTGGAATAGATGCTTAGATGGTAGCACAAACAGTATCTGAAATATCACCATGTACCACCTAAATTAAGTGTGTAGCTTGATACACATTCATGTCATAAATATTAATGGAGCGAAGACATGAACTTGGTCCAATTTTTGAGAACGTCATTTGAAAGCTTGATCTTCCTTGATATTTTCTTATCTATGTTGATGTTGGGAGTTGTTATACACCTCCAATTACTAGTATGAAAGAAATATTTTTTGAAGGATCAGCATGCCTCTCAAACCTTTAGTTCTATTTTTAGCATACATGGAAAGTTTTAGCATAAAATATTAAACTCTCCAAAGTAGAGTGTGGAATTCCCTTCATAAAAAGAAGCTTGTGCTTGTTAAGCATGAAATCGCCTCTAGAAAAAGTGGTTTCCACTTGGTAACAAGCTTAGCATGCTTTGGAAAGGTAAAAATTTTGAACTGGTCATCCAGAACTAGTCACTACTTTGGTGAAATGTTATCTTATCTGGTAGTTAAGAGAAAATGTTTAATTGTATAATTGTGTAATTATAAATTTCTTTAAAAGTTATAAATCTCTAATGATGAGATAGGGAAGATTCCATGAAATAAATTGTCAGATGTAGGGAGTAAAGGAAAATTGTAACATTTTCTTGATGATCTTTTATCTTAAGAATGATTATTAAATATGACTGTTTAGTGTTGTTAACACTAACTTACAAATTAGTTATTTGCATGTATCTTTACATTTGTATGTACAAGATGTTGAAATTCAATTTATATAGAAAGGAAATCATGTGTATATTTGAGCTAACATTGGGATGAAGATTCCATGATTCAAGAAGCAATCAAGTCAAGACTTATCACAATCAAGCAAGAGCTTAATGCTAGAGTTTTAGTGAGTTGTAACATTATAATATGATCGTTCTTCATTTATTTTTTTCCATTTCATTTCAAGGTTTGAATACCAAAACGGGGTTTGAACAAGGAAAACCCCTATTCACTAACAATCTTTGCAAGTCTAGGTGGTTGACACATGGAAGAACACACCTTTCTGATGTAAGCATCATCAAGTTGGTCAAATATATTGTACTTCTAATTAATTTACTTTGAACAACAATGATTCTTATTTTATACTAATAAATCACTTATCTAACCTTGTTTTGATATACCTTGATTCATTGATGCATAATATTCCATTTGAATATAGTAATGAAGGTAATTTAATCATTCCTCTTATTTCAAACATTTTTCTAATAATTTTATTCTAGTGAATTTGGCAATTAAGGGTTACAATTAGTAATTGAAAATATTCAGACCTTACACAGATCTAGGAGGGGGAGAGTGATAAGGTATAATTAACCTCATGAATATAATAAGCCAAATACCCTTCCTTATTTCTACCAATCACTTTTACCCTGCTAATTGTTTATTTTTAGGATTAATAATTGCTTACTTTTTGTAAAATGATGTATAAATCTTTATTTCCTAAATCGATTGAAATTATTTGACTAGCGTTGATATAATGGTATAGTTTTTAGTTATTGTACAAGATATTATGCATGATCGATTGGACTTTAAGCGAATTCAAACAATTGAGGATAAAGCACCAGAAGTCTAGGCGCTAGAAATTCTAGAGTGCATAGTGGAAAAAGTCTTTTAATGCTTTATGTTTACTTTTTGTTCAAAAAATTTATGGCTCTACTCCGAGCCTTTAATATGTTTTATGTTGTGGACCTTAGTCAGTTGGTTAGTTTAAATTCTATTAGAAGAATTTTTCAATGGTGATCTTTTACCATATGAAATTTAGGATTTTGTTAGCAGTTTAGTATATATATGTAACCGCTAGAAACAATGCATATTGGATTCCATTATGCTATTATAAAATGTTTTGAACTATGTATCTATGCTACACCTTTTTTGATATGAATAAAATGAGCTTTTCCAGTCTTATTCGAAGTTACTAGTTCTATGTAATGGAATTATCATGAATGGATTCATTTTGAAGATGCAAGAGTATATCTGACCTAAGTTAAGCATAGGAACACCCAAGAGTTGGCCACTTGAGGGAATCTCCTAGAGTAGATAAATAAGTATTTTTATTTTCAATTATGCTATTTTTATTTTGTACATGATAAATGTGGATGAATGTTATTTGTATGTGTCAACATTTGTCAATTATTCCTACAGGCCGTGGTTCAAATTTGCACTCTTTAGTTATGTTTATTTAAAATTCTAGAGCACCCACTCTGGTTGTTAGTTATAGGTTGTTAAGTTTACTTTCTATTAACAACTAGTTGTTTTCATTTAAACTTTATAGTTTTACTGCAAGTATTCCTTTTAGGTAGTTTACATGATTTCTAGTTTAATCATATTTTTCTTTCTAGATTAACAATTTCATGCTTTCTAGCTTAAAACAAGTTTACGATTTCTAGTTTGAATGCTTTTTAGGATAAATTTTGTTTCAACTATTTCAAGAATTCAAAAAATCTAAGAGAGTTAGCCAAGATGCCCCCTATTTCATACAACCTTTGAACACTAACCAGTCCATATTATTAATGCATTTTTCAACTAAAGCAATAGGACCTAACGACAATCTGTCAATGCTACTTTGTATAGATAGTTAGTTGGTATTATTTTGTATTTGACACACATTCATCTTGATATAAAATTAACTATTGGGCTTGTCTCCCATTTTCACATGACCCTCATGAGAGTCATTGGAAGGTAGGAATAAATTTATTTTGAGATATATTCACAAAAATACTCATTTTGGAATTTAGTACACACTAAGGGCTTTATAGATAGTAGGCTACACCAATTCATATTGGGAAGGAGATGTTGACTCATAGAGGTACACTTTTGAGTTTTTTTTTTGTTGTTGGTTCTAGTCGAATTTCATGGTCTTGCAAGAAGAAAACTATTATTAAATTATCATCCACTAAGGCTGAGTATCGAGGAGTAGTTCTTACTAGTTATGAGGTAATATGGATTTGACATCTTACGATAGAGTTTAGTCTTCCACCTGATCATCCTACTACACTTTGGTGTGATAACCAAAGTGCCATTCACATTTCTCACAATCTATTTGAGAATCAATGGACAAAGCACATCAAGATTCACATGCATCTCATTCAACATCTTATCTAGGATGTTGTATTATCCTTAGATTATTTTCATATTGAGGATCAAGTTACAAACATCTTTATTAAAGTTTTAGCATCACATGGCTATTTATTATTGTTCTAGTTGCTTGGGGTGAAGGAAGCTATCATTGAAGGGTCTTGAATCCTCCTTCATTTGTATATAGTTCTCTTTTTTGGAGAGAATTTTTTTGCACTTGAGGTTTTCTCATTTACTCCATGTGTGAAATACTTTTATTTTGTACCTCATTAGTCCTTTCTTTTAGGACTCATATTTCAGTGACTTACTCCCTAAGTGTCTCTTAAGAGGGGTGTTAGTGTAAAAATAGTCTCTATCCATCTAGTTATTTTTTATTTAGTTCTTACACCTGGTAGTCCTATTCGAACTAGCTTAAGTTCACTTAGTGGTCTAGTTGTCTCACCTCATAAAGACATGAAATATGCACTATACTTGTATCAAGTGTTCTACATGTGTCACATATCTATATGGTTAGTAAATATTTTTTCACCTACCTACTTCCTCCTTGCCTTATATATGTAAGGAGATTTCATTGTACATTTTTTATGATAATTTATTGGCTAATCTATTATTCTTGATTATTTTATGAAAGTTCTAAATTTTGAACTCATTGTTTTCTAGTCCAACAATTCCAAACATAATAACAATCAATATCTAAAGTCTTAAATGCATAATACACTATCCCAATTTTATAAAATAAAAAATTCACCTAAAATTTCAAATAATCGATCGACGTCTACCATCACCCATCACAATCCAACACTTATTTAAAATGTCAAAAAAATTTGTAACTTACAATTTTTTCATGTCCTAGCAACAAAATACCATCATATAGATTCCTGTGGTTCTCTATCATGATGGAAATATTCAGATAAGGCCAATCCCAATATCATTAATGATCATAATAGCATACATGGGTTGTACATAGGTGTCATTGTCCTAAAAATTTAGATCCTTCATACAAGTCACCATTGGAAATCATGACACCAACATTATATCAACTCCAACAAATGGACCAAAATAGTTAATTGATTGTTTAACAATCAATTCCATTCAAAAAATATAGAAATAATAGTAAAGAAAAACTACACTCTAGTGAAAACCATTTCTATGGTGCCTTGAGGCAATCACCATGATGAAATCCTAGCAAACTAGACATGATCCAAACCCATTTTTTCCATTTCCACACCTTGACCTAGGATAACACTACTATGTGTCAGTTGATTGTTTCTTATCTTTTTATTTAGTTTATCTTTTGATCTTTCTTTTGATTTATCTTTTCATCCATAATATTCATAGTCAAGGTCACCACAATCATTTCATATCATGGTGAACTTTGAATGATATACATTAGAGAAAGTTCTATTATTTCTGTATACCATGTTTAATGGTTTTTCTCACCAAACCCACAAAGGTCAAGAACTTTGTGATTTTTATGGAACTCCTTATGTATTTTGGTTCTCTTATCAACGATCCACCAAGAGCATCAAATATCGTGTGAGTGCAAGTGAGTATTCTTTTTTGTTGTTTTCTTAAGATCTAATCGATGTATTTGATACATTATCACCTTGGTCTTATATACCCTAGTGAATAACATTCATTGTTATATCAAATAAATTTTTCTAAACTCAAAATCAACATATCATCATAATAAATTCATCATCATCATTTCATCCATAGTCACTTTCTTGTCTACCATTTTATTCACATCTCTTCTTTCAATAGGTAATCCATGCAATTTTCACATAGATAATCTCTCAAGGGGCATTGGTTATCCCACATTTCCAAGTTGCCATTTCTTACCTCACTGGGGCATATCATCATTTTCTTCATCTCTTCTAATTTTTATTCTCAATTGCTTTTCTTTCCTTTGAAATAATGTCACTTCAAACATTGTTTCATAGAGGGGAAAATGTAGACACTAAAATTGTTCTCCTAATTGTCAACCTTTAAAGAGTAATTATATCATCTATAAATCATTCATCACATAAGTTTATAATTCATTAATTATCACAACACATATCAATTATTAAGTAATATTCATTCATTAATCTATTTATCCATCTAATTAAATAATAATTTATTATTTAATTTAATGAGAGCTAATTATACATTTATTTTTTAAAATCACATGTTTCTCATTAGTTAACTTCATCTTGTTTTAGAAAAATATTTTTCATTCATCAATAAACTTCATCTTCAAATAGAAACTTCATCCTCTTATGTATCCATTTATTAAATAAATTATTTTTATCCTGTCATGGGTTTGAAATAAAATAAATTTTGTTGTGATAAAGTTATTCATTAATTATTACATCACATATCAATTATTAAATAATAATTATTCATTACTCTATTTTTCCATCTAATTAAATAATATTTTATATTTAACTAAATGAGAGTTAATTATACATTTTATTTTTAAAATCATATTTGTCTCATTAGTTAACTTCATCTTGTTTTAGAAAAATATTTTTCATTCATAAGTCAACTTCATCTTCAAATATAAAATTCATCCTCTCATGTATCCATTTATTAGAAAAAGTCTTTTTTATCTTATCATGGTTTGAAATTAAAATGTGGGGAATGTAGGTTGCTCCACTTTTTAGGATATGAAACACAAGGGTAGGGTTTTAGGACCTTTTTCACCTATTTCCTTCAAATTTCATTCAAGGAAACCTTAGAGATCTCAATCTAGGGATAGAATGAGGGAAAGAGATCTGCAATAAGGTGTCATAGGGTATGATTAAATACTAAAAGGGGATTCACCACCAAGAAAGGGATTGGAAAGAAATAAATACAATGATAGTTAAACCTAATAATACAACCCAAGATATGAAACTAAAAATCAAAAGAATGAACTGAGAAAGGATAGAGGTGCACCTAGAAACTGAAGAGGCTTGAATTGAGGTCTAAAATCCCACAAATGTTGATTCTTAATGAACCTTTGGGACTCTCATACACTAAGTAGGGAATTGATTTAGTCAGTTTAGGGTTCGAGGCAAAAATTGGAATATGGGCTGCTAAACTAAGATCTATAGAAAATGCTTGAAATCTGGTATACTAGGAATAATATGCCACAAGTGACGATTTAGTCCTAGTATCAAGG
>VDFB02108057.1:0-37574 GCA_007258455.2 Sequoia sempervirens
AAATTAGAGTTTCAATTACATTTATATCAATCCATATTTGGAAAATTCCATAGGATTTTTAAATAGTGTAGTAATAATTTGGTGAATCTTGTGTGAATATAAAATGTTGCATATAAATGTTGGGTGAATCAAACATTGATAAAATATATATATTGTAATTCTCAAGGTGATTGACAATATTTAGGAATACCTAAATAGTTGTTGAATCACTAAGGTACATGTTCTTGTAGGTAAACCTTGAAAAATATTATCTTTACAATCGTATGAAGGATTGGAAGGTACTAAGTAATCATAAAAATGCTCTAAATGAAGATGTTGGTATAAACGTTATTTTTGTAGTGCAACAAATTGAAGTGTTCTAATATTTACTCATTGAATGCTTAAATGATCTAGGAAGAGAGAATATTCCTAGCTATCAAAGGATGTGAACTGAATGCAATTGGATGACCTTAAATACTATGACCTAACAACAATTTATTAAACCATTTATTTAGACAACTCACAACAACTAATGAAATAGGTGAGAGTTAGTCAAATTTTGAGTTTAAAAATTTGGGGTGAGATCCACATATGTAGGATTACTCCCACACCTCCAAGAATGGTCCAAGGTAAAGAAATAATAAAGACTATGCAATGACTAATTGTCTAATCATGCAAGATGCAATACATGTAGTCTATACGGAAAAGCATGCTACAGAAAAGCATGTAATTATCAACAAGATATGAATAAATGTATAAAACTGAGTGTATGGAAACATATGAAACACTAAAATTTACATAAAATTATATAATTGTACTAAAATATTTAATGAAAAGAAACACAAAACTGAATAAAAATTGACATTAATATGCAATGTTTCACATTTTTATAGGTAAATGTCACCCAAATTTCAAGCTATGTATTATAAGGCTAGAAATACCAAATAATCAATCGAATTGCACTAAAAAGGAAGCATTATTGAGAGAACTTCCTCTGATGTTGATAATCATTTGCTCTTTTACGCGCCCATGCTCCCTTTCTTAGTTAACTGACGTCGCTGCTTGACATACGCAAAGCACTGCATCAGAATGCTAAGTGTCTGGATGTCTGTACTGAAATTATTATTCACATTTGCCACATTTCGTCCCCCAGAAGAATGTTGTGCAATATAATTGTCTATGCACTTAACACAATCTGTGCCCACCATCTGAGCAACTTGTTTAGTTAGCTCCTTTAGATCCATTGTAGTTTTCGCCTCTTTCTTGTGTGTCAATACTACAACAAATTGAAGCCCTGAAAAAAGAAAAAGAAAAAAAATTGAAAACATGACATAATTTCATCTTGATTAACAGAGAGCGACAGATGAAAAAGATAAAAATGTTGTGCAGAAATATTGAAATAAAAAACAATAAAATTGGTTAACCTTCTTCGCGTATAATTTTGGCTAAATTCGGAAGGTTTTCGCAAGCAGATCCTCCAACGCCAGAAGCATCTGCTCTAACAACGATCACTACACATTCGGGAGGAGGAACACCCATTTTCTTTAAAGCCGATCCATTTTCCCCTCTCAAAATTGTTCTCAATTTCCGTTCATCCAAATCATGATCATACTCCGAGAAGGTGGGCGTGTCGATCAGATTTACCAAATATTTGGGGTACACTGAGAGCTGGTTCTTTACCCTGAAAACTCTCGTTGTAGTTGTGGTATTTTTGGAGGGTCCTGTCTCTGCTCTCATGACAAACGGCCCATTTTCTCTGAACACGACTCTGAAAACTGTGTTGATGAATGAACTCCTGCCATGGTTCTCAAATCCGAAGACCAATATGGTGGCTGGATATTTTGAAGTTTCATACATCTTTGCAGCCGTGTCTCTCAATAGGCCGTACTGCTCCTCCAGCAGAAGATGCTCTGTTATTGACTTGTACGTCAAGAAAGCACTCACTACTGTAGCTGCCGTTGCAACCAGCGAGACTATTATATTCATACTAACAGAAAAACAAACAGAAGGAGATTAGATTGATTGAGCAGTATTAGACTGAATATCACAAGACCTTCTTGGTCAGAATTCAAAAGTATACATTTCTTGATAAATTTACTTCTTTTCTTGTACAAACAAATTTGAACATATTCTAAAGTGTAAGCTACGTAGAACCCTAAATTCCATTCTTGTTTGCCATGTTTTCTTCAACCCTAAGTTTTCTCCTTGTCATACTGGCATATATTTTGGTCCATGACTTATTCCAAAACTACTTTTCAAGGTAAATGTCTTGCAGAGGGGAGGCAAAGTGAATGTTTTCAGCTTGCTTAATCTTGGAGACGGTACAATGCAAAAGGTTTACCCAGAAGAAAGAAAATTGAAGCAACGAATCCGCGATGGTATCTTCATAATTACTTTTAAAAATATGTTCTAGTGTCATGGCTTATCAGCATCCGTCCACTGCTTCGAGCAATGACAGAACTT
Organism: Sequoia sempervirens; assembly: GCA_007258455.2. Taxonomy (NCBI): domain Eukaryota; kingdom Viridiplantae; phylum Streptophyta; class Pinopsida; order Cupressales; family Cupressaceae; genus Sequoia; species Sequoia sempervirens. Next base: position 2,443 of record VDFB02108057.1, read on the forward strand.
AGAAATGATTTATCCATTTGGTATTTTCTTGTATAGCCATAGAGAACAGTCATAGTTTCACAAGTTGAATATCATGAGTAGCCTCACTGCAAAGCTACTTCATATGGAGTTGGAGAATTTCCTTAACTATATTGTTTGTGCTCATCCCTTTTTGGAGTTGAAAAGTAATAAACTTTTCTTTAATCCATTAAATTAGAAATACACTAAGGTTCCTACTGGTAGCTTTTACCACGTATATATATTGCACTACAACTCTAATTTTGTTGTTCCATCTCGTACAACAAAACATATCTATGGCATTTATCATTTTCTAATCTAAATGCTTCTCATCCGTTTATGAAGTTACTTTCACCATGTTACCTGAACATAAAGATTTTCCCTAGACGTACTTTTATCTTACTTGGAAGGAAAGTATCAACCTGAGGTAGAGGAGTAACAATTTACATTCATTTGTCCTAGTACAGAGTTCTACATTTAATTCTCTCTCGTCAGAAAGAGGAGAGAGAGTGGTAGCATGAATTATGTGCATTCGATGAATGTGGTTGATAGAATTGTATGCAAGAAGGCAAGTCACACGTATGAGCGAACTAAGTTTGTTGCCATTAAAAACTAATTACTTAGTTAATTCAATTTTAGAAACTATTGGGGTCAACTGAGTATTCCGCTTTTGTCTAGAGGAGTGTAAAAAAGGTGTTAGAATCTTTGAGTTCCATGTGATAACTACTCTTCTTAATACTTTACCAATGGTAAGATATCATTAGGGGCTCACCTATCAAACAAATCAAATTAATTTTTTTATAATTGGTATTTGGGTTATTCCATAAAGCTTGTAAAGGTTCTCCCTCTACTAACTAAGGGATAAATGGAAAATGTAGTGATAGGTTGACTACATATTTATGAATTTTAGCATTATGTTAAGTCAACCTTTTTTATTGGTCAATCTATCTCTCTTGTTGGTTGAGCCCTTCTTTGTTTGACTCTCTAAATCTATTGATCATGGATATCACTCCTTTTGTTGGAGTCCTCTCCCCTCAATTATCCCCTCTTCCTTCATTGGTGGTGATTGAGCCAAGAAGACCTTATCAATTCTAGTGGGAAAGTCCTTTCTTGTTCGTCCATTGAGGAAGGAACTTTAATTATAGCTTAATGAATTAAATTATCATGGAAAATTCATTTCATTGTATTATAGAATAGATAATATGGTAGATAATATTCATAATGATGTCAAACTAAACACTTCTAATACTTGTGATTATATATTATTTATTTGATATATAGAACCTGATAGTAAAAAAATATGAGCATAAAAGTTGGTGAATGAATTTCTCAATTTATAATTTCTTTCCAAAATAAATTGTGGGTCTAATTTGAGAAGCATTCTCTTTATTGGAATGTCACTAGCACAAGAATCCTTTACTATGTGCAATGGCGCAAAATTGCACCCTAGGGGAAATTTCACATTTACATATTTGGCCTTGCATTTATTACATTTAATTGTATTTATGATAAGAACCTCATGCATCTAAATTTTACGATTCCAACTCCACGAGGACCAATGACGAAGAAACAATAGTCTACCACCTAGTTTCTTGAAAATTGATGGGCTAGATGCCTACACAATGCGTAGACGTCCACATGGCGTGCTAGCGTCCATGTGGTTTTCCAAGTTTAAAATGTGGAATCTTGGAATCCTAACTCATGACACGTGTCCCTGTAGTCAGAAATCTAAGTGTAACGGCTCCTCCTACCTCTTACAACAACAAAACTCTTTCTTTACTCTCATTTTGGGGGTTCCTTCTCATTCTAACACTTCAATCCTTCAATCTCACTCTATTCTCGATTTCTCCTTCTTGCAATATCACTCCTACGGCGAAGCTCTGCTAGACTGAGGTTCTTCCAATAGCCAAAGCTCTCTTACAAGCATTCAACGGTGCATCTGTGCATTCAAAAGGGGGTTGTGGACTGTTGGTAACACTCTCTTGTTTCTTATCTAATTGTGATCGATTACTTTGCTCGATTTTCTATTTTATGGTACATGTTCTCCTCTTTGGGTGGGGATTGTTTTTACCACTTTGTATTTTTTCACTTTGTCCACTTTTCTATATATCCGACTATCTGTGGAGGTGGGAACACCAAAGCAGGGGTTTGACTGCAAAAAGCCCCAAAACAACCCCAACATTTTTCCTCACTCGTCTTGTGTGTTGGTTGTCAAGGTGAAGCTCGGAGGAATATTTCAAGCGTGTGATCATTTGTAAGTTTAGTCTTGGTTTTCCTTCTGTAGTGTAGAAAAATGTAACCCTTTACATTTTCTCACTTGTTTGGGCAATCCTAATTTAAAATGGACTTAACAATGCCTTAATTTAGTGTTGATAAATGTACCCCTTTACATTTTCACACTTATTTGGGCCCTCTTAATTAAATTGAGATTAATTATGCCTTAATTATTCCTTTTATTCATTTACAAAGCCTAATAAATTATATTTTATGAAGAGGAAACCCGACAATAATTAATGCCTAAACATAACACTTTACATTGAGCAATGTGTGTTCTAGGTATAGGGACCTGGGACCCATTCACCCATGGGCTACTCGGTCCTCTATAGACCTTTGGACCTAAATTTAAATTATTTTTTTGGTATTATTTTAACATCTCTAAATCCATAATTCAATGTCGACTTGTGATATTTGAATTTTGGGAAATTAAGGATACATACATATAAATACAAGGTTACTTCACTAAGTTTCACCTAGAGATTTTCAAGAGAACTTTTATGAGATTTCAAGAGAAATTTCACAAGAGAAAATTTTATGATCAAAAGCATTCAAGAGAGGATATAATAGAGATTTATTGCAGAAATCAAGAACTATTCATCATGCCATAGTCTTCTTGCTCATGCATGTTTTTGGAGCTAACATTGTGATGTAGGTTTAAGATCAAGTTCAAGAATTTCAAGCATCATTTCAAGTGTCAAGATCCACATACAATTTAGCCATTTCATGTAAGTTGCAGACTTCCTAAGATCTTCATTATCAAGGTTTCATTCAAGGGTTTGTTGAGTGGTAACATAGGTTTGTTCATTCTTCATTCCATCTTTCATGTTTCATTTCAATTCAAGATTTGATTACCAAAATGGGCTTTGACCAAGGAAAACCATCATTCACCCCAAAACAAACATTTTTCTCTCTTGTGTGTGTGATTGTAGATTTAGGTTGAAGAAGACTTGAAGACCTTTTGAAGAGCAAAATTTACAAAGTTGTAAAAGTTGCAAAAATTGTCAAATTTGTTGTCAAATCACAGACTCTCACCTATAGATCTAATTTCTGACTTTTTGACACTAAAACCTAGACAAATCAAAAGCTACAGATTTTCAACAAAGGCTCTCGAAATATTGTTGAAATTTTTGTACTTAGACCCATTCACCAATGGGCAAATGAGTCTTGGATTAGCTTCTAGAAAGCACTTTTGGTGATTGGTACACATGTTTCTACCCTTCTCAAATCTACAATCTATTTTCTAGTTCTACAAATATTGAGTTTGAATATTGTTGTTTCAAGTGTTAGATTGCATTTTGGAGTTGATTTGATATTTTTAGTTTTTCTCCCCAAATTGTTGTTTCACCTTGACGTTGATTCTTCAGTCATAAGGAAATCTGAAGATTCTCCAATTGACTTGATTCACCTAAGGTTTGTTAGTCAATTCATTATGTAAATCCCATTTCGTAATGAAATAAGGGAAAATAGGTCTCTCATCACATCACATTTGATCCTCATAACCCCTGAAAAACCCTATTTTTCTTTGTTTCATTTTGGTGAACTTGACTTTTGAGCACCATAACTTAATAATTTGGAGTCCATTTTCAGTCCTAGATATAGGTTTTTCATTCATTTGCATTGCATTGCATTGATTTGCATCTCATTTAGGTTTTTTCACTTGCATTAGTTTGCATCTTGTTTAGGATTTTAGGTTTGCATTTTTGCATTCTTTAAAATCTAGAAATTTCAAAAATATCAGTCATTTTGCATAGTGTTTATAAAACATTACATCATCAATCATTTACATCAGAAAATTGAATCAAAATTGTATATCAAATCAGGTCTTTTTGCTTGTCATTTAGCACTATTTTTTACTTGCATTTAGGCCTCATTTTACATAAATTTGAAACTATAACTTACAGTCTGAAACCATAGAAATCATCTCAAAAACCTGTAAATTAATTTTTAAAAACCCTAAAGTGAGACCCATTCGCCCATGGGAAAATGAGTCCCTAATCAGGGTATTTTCTAACTTTTTGAGCATTAAGAACACTATTCATAACTTCATACATTCTATGTTTTTGTATTTAGTTTGTTGTTTTAGTTTCTAGATTTTTTGTTGAAACATAGAAAAATAGGTTTTCATTAAAATGGAATAATGGAAAATAGGTGGTATGATGGACCTATTTCTCTAATTTCATTTAGAAAATGAGATCCAAACAATGAAGTGACTATCAACCCAAAAGGTGAGTCAAATTAAGGTATGAATCTGCAATTTCCCTTTTTTGCAAGGACAAGAGTCTAGGTCAAACAACACTTTGGGGAGAAAGATTAAAAATTGCAAAGTAACTCCAAAATGTAATCTATAAAGTGGATTCAGAAGATTTAGCATAATACTAATGGAACCTACAAAGTTTCTGGACAATTTGGAAGAGATAAATCTTGCATACCTCTCACAAAAAGGTGCTTTCAAAAGCTGACTGAGGACTCATTCACCCTATGAAAATGGGTGTTGGATAGGGCTCTCTGAAATCTATTTTTGGGTTCTCTTCTCCTATGTCTTCACTCCCATATCCCTGATTTTCACAGTCAAACAGTTAGAAATAAATCCTGTAGGCGAGTTTCTGTAAGATGACAACAAAGGTGACAACTTTGACAACTTTGCAATTTTACAACTTTGAGATCTTTAGCTTTTCTTCAACCTGCAAATATGCAACACACAAAGAGAGGGGAAAAATGCTTCTTCTTTTTTTGTGAATGGGGGTTTTCCTTGGTCAAACCTCGTTTTGGTAATTAAATTTTGTATTGAAATGAAATAGCATGAAGGAATGATGAATGAGCAAATACAATGTCACAACTCACCAAACCCTTGTTTGAACCTTCGATAGTGGAGGTATGCAACATGCATGAGATGGCTTCAATGGATGTGGCTCTTGATCTTGAAACTTGATTTGAAACAATTCCTTTGAATGCTTGAATAGATCTAGAACTCTACATCAACATATTAGCTTAAATAACATTCATGATGCAAGGATACTTTGACATGATAATAGGATCTTGATTGTTGCAATAATTCTCCTATAATTCTTCCCTTGAATGCCTTGAAATGCTCTTGAACTTTCTCTAGCTTGATCTCATGAAGTCACATAAAATTCTTAGGTGAAACATAGTGAAATGACCTTATATTTATACATATGTTAACATTAATTCTCAAAATTCAAATAACACAAACCGACATGTGAATACACATTTGAAATCATTGAAATATTGCCAAAAAAATATTTTAAATTAGGGTCCTAGGTCTAAGTGAGGACCCATTCGCCCTTGGGTGAATGGGTCCTAAGTCACCTACCTAGGACACACATTCTCCAATGTTAAGTGTTATGTCATGGAATTAATGAATGCCATGGAAAATTACAATTAATTAGGCTTGGATTTGAATTAAGGGGGGAAATTAAGGAAAATTAACCTTAATTAATTAATAAATCCCTAGATTAGTGTGAAAGTGTAAAGGTACACCTTACAACACCAAAAACAAGGCACAATTAAGTCCATTTTATTTAACAAGGCCCTAAAATTAATGTGAATATGTAAAATACATATTACAACACTAAATTAAGGTATAATTTAGTCCTTTATTATTATTAATTCCCAAATTAAGTTTGAAAAAGGGATGCTTTTAACTAAAATACATTTAGCCCCCACTTTAGTGAGAGTATGACCCCATGTCAAACTCACACTAAAGTAGACATTCGAGACACTTATGCATGTAGTAATGACAAATATAATCAATCATACACTATCAAATCCTAGGAGAAGAAAAGGGAAGGTGGATCAAGCTTTAACTGTCCCAACGCGATGTGGAACATGACAGTTTGTCTGGGGAAGGGGGAGGATCAAGCTTCGACTATCCAACGCAATGTGGAACAAATCTAGGTTGTTTTTCCTATTCATTCACAAGAAAAACTCGATGTCCACTATGCAAATGACACATATTCTCACATGGGCTAATGGAACCTTAGGCCATCCACTAGATCAGTCCCCGATGAGTGGAAAATGAGAGAATATTATTAGGCTCCCATACCATATCAAATTTATCCTCCTAACAACTTCAATAAGGCACCACAACACTATACTTCAAGCTTTACAAGGCCTAAACAAGCTGCATTATGCTAAGCACTCATGAATGAGGAGAAGGCTCTACTAGAAAGCAAGGTGTGTTATGCTTGGTGGCCTTATAGGGATGGGTATTTATATACAAGGTTTTTTCAAAGGGATTTTTCTTAGTTTGTGTAAGTTCTTCTTCTTAGGGATCATCATGCCTAATGTCTCCAAGAGAGGACAATTCTAGGACAAAAGATTCACAAATTAGGGAATGCAGCATTTGGCATCACCACTAAGAGGAAAGTCGTATGCTAAGAAATATCATGCTCTTGGATGACACCACCAAGAAAAGGACGTGTCATAAGAAGTAAGAAAATCACACAAAGAACATGAGTGCCTATGTATGCCCCCACTTTAAAGTGACTGCTAACACCATTGATGCGAGCAATCCGCTTTAAAGTAGAAGAAGAAATGAGAGCTTACTCAGAAATCCCTATGCCAAGTCATATGTTTCCAAAAGAAGCTACATCATGAAAAGGGTTGCCCCTAAAAACACATAAGGTATTTATGGATTCAAATTCAATATATCTTTTCTATAGCACGTTTTTTTAGAGCTCAAAAACGTCATCATTCCCCAAATACTTGCAAAATAAGAAGAATGACACAAAGAGAATGAAAAAATAAATAAAATTTTTGGGTCAACATGGAAGAGACCTAAATGTCTCAACTCCTTGTGTCATCCCCAAGGGACAACTGGCCAAAGGGACAAAGTCAAGTGCCAAAACTAGGACAAGGCAAGTGCCAAAACTAGGACAAGGCTATCTAACCCTTTCCCCCCACTAAGTGTAGGACAAGGATGAGCCAAAAAAGGATGATGATATGCCGCTCCTTGAAAAAAGGAAATGATTTGCAATGAATGTAAAGCATGCAATAGTATGTTATAATCCTACAACTATTACATGGCAAGGAGCAGCAACTAATGTTATTGATTATAATGCATATCTAATGAGATGTTCCCACATGTAGTATCTATTAGTTCAGGATGCACCAAAGTTAAAGTTGTCTTGTAAGAATCTTTTGTAAGAGTGTTGATATTGAGTGAAGGATTTTTTGATGCTTTTATTTGTTTCAAAGGACAATAACCAAGGCCATTAATGGTTTCTTTTGTTTTAGGATCTATAGGGACACAAATACCTTGTTCTCTAGCACCACATCCTTTTCCACTATAACCAAGTTGTTTCAAAAGTTCATAACCTCTTCCATAAAGGTCTTTCATTTATTTTAGATTTGGTGGTTGTTCATAATCAACTTCATCAAATTTTGTTGTGAAATTTGTTTCTTCTTCTAAAGTGGTTGAAGTGGATGATTTCAAATTTTGTGTTGACATTATTGTTGGTTCTTTTCCCTTTTCAAACTCTTTTGTTGTGATCTTGTATTCGCCCATGAATGTAGGTGTAAAATCCAATGATCCCAAATCATCCATCGATAACATTGTGAAGGGTTTAGGGAACTTATATTTTTGTTCTTCTTGCATGGGTTCTACTTGTGTATTTGGTGTCAATATTTTCAAAGGATTTTCCTTGTCTTTCTCAATGTTCAAACAACTTTCTAGTTCAATGTCGGCCTTGATTGTATACACTTTTTTGTTGTAGACATACTTCATTTTACGATGAAGAGTAGAAGACACCCCGTTCATTACAAAAATCTATGGCCTACCTAAAAGAAGATTATATGAAATATTGTGAAGCAGAACATGGATATTAGTTTGCAATGTAACTTTTTCAACTCTCATCTAGGTAGCATGATCACACCAAGAGGTTCCTTTCCCACATTATCAAAACCATGTATAGAGAAAGAGTCTAGTTGAATTTGGATTTTGTCTACTCCAATTTTATCCAAAAGGTTTATGCTACATACATTAATGGAAAAGCCATTGTAAAAAAGGGTTCTCTTTATCCCCTTCCTATTAATAATAGGTATTATCATGAAAACTCCATTTTGTTTCTACACATCCAAAGGAGGTAGCCCACTTTGGTGGAAAACAATGTCAACATTTATTCCTTGAATTATGGTTGCTATATCATTTGGATTTTCACTAGGGGGAACCATAGCTTGTTGTAAAGAACTTTGAATTATGTTATGATAATGAGGGGAGGCTTGTATAAGATCCCATAAGGATATCTTAGCGGGATATTTTTTAAGTCGTTCAACAAGATCATACTCCTTTCCACTATGTGAAGGCAATCGAGGAGCACTAGGCAAGATAGGTTGAGGTAATGGTAATGAAGATTAGGGATGGTTTGTGGTTTCCTATTCTTCCTTGTATTGTATGTATGAGCTCAACGGTATTTTAACTTGATTGTTGTGAAACATTATTACTACACATTTTCCTTGTAAAGTTCAAGATAGTTCCTGGAGCTAATGACTTCTTTTTAGGTGGTTTAAGGATAAGCACGGGTTTTTTTTGAAATTTTGGTTGTTGTGAGGGTGGATAGAGGATAAGTTGAGGCTTAGGTGGTCCAATAATTAAAGGATTTTTAGGAGTTCTAAGAATTAGAGGGCGTGAGGGAGTTCTAATGTTCATAACCTCAACAAACTTATCCTTATTTTCATGATCTCTTAGTGAAGGGGAGTCTAATCTCACTTCATCATCTTTGTCTAGGGAAGCCACATTACTATTGTTTGAAATATATGTGTTAATGTTGTCATTTTCTTGCACCATGATATCTTCCCTAGTAGGAGATTTTTTAGGAGAGCAACAAACTAGATGTTCATGACATTCAATGATTGATTCTTCTAAAATGACTTCATCACAAGTAAGGGAGTTATCAATGGTTGGATCAAGTCTTGTTTATCAATGATGACATCCTCTTTTTTAGCAATATTTTCCCAAGTAGGATGGGTAGGAGAAGAGAAACAAATAGGATTCTCATGACTCTCATTGATTGGATCTTCTAACACCAAAATATCTTCTTCACAAATATGAGAGATCTTGGGAGAAGAACTTTATTGTCTTGATTGTCCAAGATTATATTTTCTTTCACTAATTTAGTTTCACACACAAAAGAGGGGTCAATGAAGAACAAGAAGAAAGGAGAAATGAATTCACATGCATATGCTTGTAACAACAATTTCTTAGAGTTTTCAACAAAATCTGAAAATAGAACATGAAGTATGATAACAAGATACTTTTGTAATGAAAACACGATGCAATAATTGCTCTACAAATATGAAATGCAATATTTTTTTTCAAATTTAAATGCCTAAATTAAATAGATGATTAGACCTAAATTCATAAATTAGAAATTCCTAAAACTTTCCAAACTGATATAGTAGGTTACCAATAGCTCTAGGAAATGTAAAAAACCACAAAAAAACTCAAAAAAGTTAGTTTTTGTAGGCCTCCAAAGACTCATTCGCCTAGGGGTGAATGGATCCTAGTATAGGTTTTTTTTTAATTGAAAAATGCAATTTTTGAGTGATTAGATCTATGTGTTCTTTGTTCTTGATTTCAGACTGGTATTTTTGTAGTTAAGAATTTTCTAGAATTTTATGTGTAAATGCAAGTAAAACTAGTGACAAATGCTAAACTATATGACACTTTTTGAAATAAAATTTTGGTCAAATTTTTTAATGTGAATGATGAAAAGTACACTAATATGCAAAATTAATGTAATATGCATCCAAATTTTTGAAAATTTTAGATTTAAACCATGCAAAAATGTAAATTTAAACCCCTATATGCAATGAAAACTAATGCAAGACTTAAAGAACCCTAAATTTAATGAAACTAATGAAAACTTGATGCAATCTATTGCAAAACTTAGATCTAGGGTTAAAAGGACTCCAATATTTAGAATGTTGTTGTACAAGGTCAGGTTCACCAAAATGAAACATAGAAAAATAGGATGGGGGAATTTCCCAAAATGGAAAAGTGGATCCAAAGAGGGAAAGGGGGTATGATGAACCTGCTTCTCAACTTCCATTTAGGAAATGAGATCCAAACAATGAAGTGATTATCAACCCAAAAGTTTAGTCAAATCAAGGTATGAATCTATAATTTCCCTTTTTTTCAATGATGGGGGTCTAGGTCAAACAACACTTTGGGGAGAAAGATTAAAAATAGCAAACTAACTCCAAAATGAAATCTATAAAGTAGATTCAAAAGATTTAGCATAATACTAATGGAACCTACAAAGATTTTGGACAATTTGGAAGAGATAAATCTTGTGTACCTCTCATAAAAAGGTGTTTTTGGAAACTGACTGAGGACTCAATTTCCCTATGGAAAATGGGTCCTAGCTAGGGCTCTTTGAAATCTATTTATTGGTTCTCTTCTCCTATTTCTACACCCCCAAATCCATGATTTTTACTATCGAATAGTTAGAAATAAATCCTATAGGCGAGTTCCCATGAGATGAGAACAAAGGTGACAAATTTGACAACTTTGCAATTTTGCAACTTTGAGATCTTCAACTTTTCTTCAACCTACAAATCTGCAACACACAAAGAGAGGGGGAAAATGTTTTTTTTTGGTGAATGGAGATTTTTCTTGGTCAAATCCTATTTTGGTAATTAAACCTTGTAATGAAATGAAATAGCATGAAGGAATGATGAATTAACAAATGTAATGTTACAACTCACCAAACCCTTGTTTGAACCTTTGATAGTGGAGGTCTACAACTTGCATGAGATGGCTTCAATGGATGTGGCTCTTGATCTTGAAACTTGACTTGAAACAATGCCTTTGAATGCTTGAATGGATCTTGAACTCTACATCAACATATTAGCTTTAAATAACATGCATGATGCAAGGAGACTTTGACATGATAATAGGATCTTGATTGCTGCAATAATTCTTCTATAATTCTTCCTTTGAATGCCTTGAAATGCTCTTAAAAATTCTCTTGAACTTGCTCTAGCTTGATCTCATGAAGTCACATAAAATTCTTAGGTGAAACATAGTGAAATGACTTTATATTTATACATATGTTAACACTAATTCATGAAATTCAAATAACACAATCCAACATGTGAATACACATTTGAAATCATTGAAATACTGCTAAAAACATATTTTAAATTAGGGTCCTAGATCTAAGTGAAGACCCATTCATCCTTGGGTGAGTGGGTCCTAGGTCACTTACCTAGGACACACATTCTCCAATGTTAAGTGTTATGTCATGGCATTAATGAATGTCGAGTTTTACCCTTCAAAAATTACAATTAATTAGGCTTGGATTTGAATTAAGGGGGCCAATGAAGTAAAATTAACCTCAATTAATTAATAAAGCCCTAGATTAGTGTGAAAGTGTAAAGGTACACCTTACAACACCAAAAATAAGGCACAATTAAGTCCATTTTATTTAATAAGGCTCTAAACTTAATGTAAATATGTAAAATACATATTACAACACTAAATTAAGGCATAATTTAGTCCTTTCATTATTATTAATTCTCAAATTAAGTGTGAAAAAGGGATACTTTTTCCTACACTACATTTGTTGTCTAAAATTGTTCATATTAAGATTAATTGGTCAAGTTCAGTGCATTATTTCAAATTTTCATCTAAAAGACATCATTTTCAGGTTTTTGCATAGCATAATCTAAAATTTATCTTGTTTTAAATATAAAAATTGCTTTTACATACTTGCATTTCACTTTACATTCTAGGGTGTTTGATTGCATCTTACTTCTTATCCATTTTGGGTGCACCTTGGGTTTGTGAAACTTGTATGAGCTTCATAACTTGGTGTCCTATTTCCAATACTATCATGAGATGTAGTTTGAGACTCATGTCATCCTGTGATACATCATTCACCATGGATCTTGGGTTCTCTAACTCTTTCACTCATACTATTAACACTAGTCAACCCACTATGGACCATACCCTTAACACTTTATTTCCCATGAATTCCCTACCTACAACCAATGTGACCAATGTTGATGCAATGATTGCTAATGTCCCTCATGAGAACCTTAGGAGAATGGATGAAGAGTTCTAGAGGAATTGGAAAAAATTGTAAGTTTTGAACCCATCATCAGTAATGCATTTCCTATGATACAAAACATAAGAAAATTAAAATTAAACAAGGAATAGAAATGGTGCTTAGCCTTGATCACATCATGCAACATCACATAGGAAATAAAGAGAAACATACTAGAACCCTTTGGTCAACTTCATTGAATTTCAACCTCGTAAGGGCCTAACCAAAATGCCAATTGGCATTGCTTTCTCACAACATGATATAATTAAACATGCACCCGATGGTCCTCTTTACATATCTAGAAGAATCAATGACAAGCCCACTAATGGGATATTAATTGATCTCGTTTATGTAGAGAATGTGATCACTAAAGAATTATTATTTTTGCATGAGATTTATCAAGATAGTTATGAAAAACCAAAAGCATGGATTAAAACACATAATGGTTTTTCTTGCCCTACAATAGGTTCAATAAGTCTTCCTTTAAAAGTTGGACCAAAAACATTAAGTGTCTCATTTTCCATCATCCCCTCATTTGACCAATTTCATGTGAAGTTAAGCTACCCATGGCTTCACTCCATGAGTGTCATCTCGTCAGTAGTACATAAATGCTTAAAGTTTCTATTTTCCAATGATATTTTTACTGTGCATCATAGTGGCTTTAATCATGTGTTGTCCCATGGGAATTTCTCATTGGATTTCTTTTGGCCCGAACCTATGGAACCTATTAGGCCTCATGAGGACTTATTTTTTAAATCCTATCAAAAGTTTAAGGCAAGGAATATAATAGAATTATCCCTTACTAACATGCCTCAACCTACGATTGAGCTTCCTTCCTTGATGAGACTATAATTGAACCAAAATCCCTTCCAAGAAACCAAGACCAAAACATAGCAAATCCTTCACCTATTTCCTATAAGAGTCTATGAGATAACCAAATGAGTCTCATTGTGCCTCCTAAAATCAAACAAGTTTACAAAGCTAAAGAGAAAGTGGTTGAACAACCTCCCATGGTTCCTTTCGTTCCTCCCTTAAGGGAAGAAAAGTAACCCATGGTTGATAAACCTACTCCTACACAATCGCTACTTGAAAATTGAACAAAAAGGAATCAAAATGCTAGAGAGTGTAGGCATAGACTTCATGCTATTACGCATTTGTTACAAGCAAAAGAAGAAAAGAAAAACAAAGAAAATAAAAATCCAAACTTACCTCAAGCAATGCATGATGATTCTCCTCCTTCGCCAAAACAAGAAAGTCCTAAACTTCAAACACAACAAGAACAAGAACCTTCCATGGATATTATCATTAGACATTTTGTTGTGATAAACTTGGATGATGATAATAAAACTACTAAAATTGATTACGAAGTGCATAGAGAGTTAAATTTATTGTTTTCCTCTTCCATGAGCTTAAATGATAACAATCATGATGATCCTCCTACAAAGAGTGTTTCACCACATGTTGAACTTGGTGCTTGTCCAAGTTTGGCACTTGATGTTGTTCCTTTGGCTAACTATTCACCTTCCACATATGATGAACAAGATTGGGATGTGAACAACCTAATATAGGCTGACTCACATGTGCCTTAATAATCTTGTCTTTATTTTCTTTTCATGTTCTTTATGTGATTGCATACATGCATAATGTGATCCCTCATACTATTTTGTTTGTTGTGGCTTCATGTTCATTCATTTATTTGTACCTTCATTCATCTATATGTCATAAACCTTTATCTTTTCTTTTTGTCTTATGTTTTCCTTTTGGGGATGATGCAAGGCATTGAGACATTTAGGTCTCTTCCATGTTGACCCAAAATCTTTTCTTTTCTTTTGCTCTCTATGTGTCATTCTTCTAGTTCTACAAGTATTTATGGAATGATGACATTTTCAAGCTCTATAATATCATTATAGCAAAGACATACATTGACCCCATATCTGTGGATCCCTTATGTGATTTTGGGATTTCATTTTTTGGGAAATCCCTTTTCATGACACAGCTTCATTTGGAAACATATGCTTGGCATAGGGCTTTCCAAATAAGCTCTCATGTATCCTATCTTGTTAGCATTTATCATTTGCTACTTTAAATTAATTTCTCACGGCATGGTGTTACCAATTTCTTTAAAGTGGGGGCATACATTGGCATCATCATTTTGGAGATCTTGGACTATATTCTTATGTTTCTTTGTGCGGTTTTCTTACTTCACGATATGTGTCTTCTTCTTGGTGGTGACATTGATTTTGATGTCCTCCAAGAGTGTGACATTTCTTGGCATATGACTTTCCTCTTAGTGGTGATGCTACGCGTTGCATTCCCTAAGTTGTGAATCTTTTATACTAGACTTGTTTTCTCTTGGAGACATTAGGCACAATGTTCCCTAAGAGGAGATCTTACATGAACTAAGCAAAACCCCTTTGAACATGTCTTATCCTATTTGCATTTTGTTCATAAGTGTTTAGCATAAAGCAGATTGCTAAGCCTTATAAAGCTCAAAGTTTGTATTGTGTGGTGCCTTAAATTAAAGTTATCGGAGGTATAACTTTGGTATGGTATGGGAGCCTAATAAGATTCTCTCATTTTCCACCCTTGGGGGTTCACCTAGTGGATAATAAATTTCATTAGCCCATGTGAGTGTGCATTTTTTTTTGCATAGTGGACAACAAGTTCCACTTGTAAGAATTTTTGGACAAACAACTGAGTCATGATCCACATCGCATTGAATAGTTGAGGTGTGATCCATCCCTTTCTTTTTCTCTTTTTATTTCTTTAAGTATTTGACATTGTATGATTGAGTATCTTGTCATTGCTGCATATATATGTTTAACATAGGCATGTGTCTCCTTGTGCCTTTTTTGGTTTTTCCATGAGATCTTAGATCTTTGAGGCCTGATCATCTTATTTGATCTTTTTTGTCTTGTCCTTCCAAAAATTGTACAATTAGACACCCTTGATTGTCTAATTTAGTGTGAGTTTGGCGCAGGGTCATCCTCTCACTAAAGTGGGGGCTAAATGTATTGTAGAAAAATGTAACCCTTTATATTTTCTCACTTGTTTGGGCCCTCCTAACTTAAAATGGACTTAATAATTCCTTAATTTAGTGTTGATAAATGTACCCCTTTATATTTTCACACTTATTTGGGCCATCTTAATTAAATTGAGCTTAATTATGGCTTAAGGGTATGTGCAGGATCATGATGGGCCAAAAAGTGGTGATATGATGGGTATGTGTAGGGTATGTGGCTGACGACTTTTTTTTACCCAAAATTGATAAAACGAAAAGGGTTTTTAAAGGATATTTTCAGATTTCCACCAATATAAATTATGCTTTAATTTGAATTTAATAAATAATTATTATTCATTTTTTATTTGAATTACGACTAAAGTTCTGATTGATGGGTTGATTGAAAAACATCTATAGCTTTCAAATGGTATCACATTTTTTGAATTTGAAACATATGTCACATTCTATGTTTTATATACTATAGGATTAGAAAAAAAAAATGAATTTCATGAAGTTTTAACCAAGTTAAGGTGGCCAGACATACGAGTTTTTATATTTTTTAAAAGTTGTAATAAAAAAAATCATTATTAATTATTTACTTGAAAAAAAATTACAAAAAAATATGCATCACATTGGGACATGAGTACTCTACTTATATGTAAAATATTATAAAAAAATATTATCATTTTATTGTGGTTACGGTGGTCAAACAGACACCTACTTATTTTTTCCCTGAAATTTAAGTACTACTGCATTGAAATTTCAAATTTGCACCAAATAGATTTTTGTTTTCTTTAAATAAACCTAGTAGTTTATAAACTACATTCAATTTGCTACAAATTCTATTCTTACATATTTTTGAAATAATATAGATAACTTATTCAAATTTTTACGTCAAGTTGCCTAACTCTAATTTTTCTAAATTTTTCGTCACTTAAGGGCCTGTTTTTCCATGATGATCCTGCATATACCCTTAATTATAATTTTTATTCATTTGCAAAGCCTAATAAATTACATTTTCTAAAGAGGTAACCTGACAATAACTAATTCCTAAACATAACACTTTACATTGAGAAATGTGTGTTCTAGGTATATGGACCTGGGACCCATTCGCCCATGGGCGAATGGGTCCTCCCTAGACCTTTGGACCTAAATTTAAATTATTTTTTTGGTGGTATTTTAACATCTCTAAATCTATAATTCAATGTCGGCTTGTGCTATTTGAATTTCAAGAAATTAAGGATACATACCTATAAATACAAGGTTACTTCACTAAGTTTCACCTAGAGATCCACATGCATTTCAAGCATCAAGATCCACATACAATTCAACCATTTCATGCAAGTTGCAAACTTCCTAATATCTCCATTATCAAGGTTTCATTCAAGGGTTTGTTGAGTGGTAACATATATGTGTTCATTCTTCATTCCCTCTTTCATGTTTCATTTCAATTCAAGGTTTGATTACCAAAACGAGGTTTGAACAAGGCAAACCCCCATTAACCCAAAAACAAAATAAAAATCTCTCTTGTGTGTGTGATTGCAGATCTAGATTGAAGAAGACTTGAAGACCTTTTGAAGAGCAAGATTTACAAAGTTGTCAAATTTGTTATCAAATCACATAATCTCACCTATAGATCTAATTTCCAACTTTCGATACTAAAACCTAGACAAATTAGAAGCTACATATCTGCACCAGAGGCTCCCAAAAGATTGTTGAAACCCTTGTACTTGGACCCATTCACCCATAGGCGAATGAGTCTCAGATTAGATTATAGAATGAACCTTTTGTGACTAGTACACATGTTTCTACCCTTCGCAAATTTGCAATCTATTTTTGGTTTTGCAAATATTGAGTTTAATATTGTTGTTTCAAGGGTTAGATTACATTTTGGAGGTGATTTACTATTTTTTTTTCATATTCACCTAAGGGTTGTTAGTCAATTCTTTGTGGGGATCTTATTTCCTAATGAAATAAAGGAAAAGAGGTCTCTCATCACATCGCATTTGATCCCGGGGTAGGTGTAAGAAGTTGGGTCCACAGAACGTTCAAAAAATGGAAGTGTTTTTCCTGATTTCCATAATTTGTCATAGTTGGACTTAAAATTTGAAGCACTTACACATTGAATCTTTTAAAAGTTCACTAATATGAAATTTAATATTTTGAGTCTAGTTTTTAGATGTGTAATTTATTCTAATACCTAGATGATACAAAATAATTTTTAACACACATGTATAAAAAATAGTTTTTAAAAGTCACTTTTTTAGGAGCATGTCATGCATGTGTACAAACACCACAATTTGATATAAATAAAAGTATTTTCCTAATTCCTTTTGTAAAAAGATGTATATTATAATGAAGATTGATAAGGATAATTTTTTATAATTTTTTTCAAAATATTTTTTTATTTATTAAATTTTTATTGGCCCTAATTACTTATTTTTAAAACTCTTGTGTACGAACACCATAACTGACCTAAACTTATCATTTTTTAATTTTATTTTTTTCATTGTGTAAAGATTTATTTATAGATTGATGCTATATAATTTTTTTAGCAAAAAAATTAACAAATTAAAATTTATTAAAATAATTTGAAAACTTGACATTTCGAGTTTATGGACCCATTTTCTCATAAATTAATTAAAAATAGAAAAATAATCAAATCATAATATATATATATATATATATATTTGAAAACTAGGCATTGCCATATATAATGGGTTTTACTTTCATAAAATAATTTAAAATAAAACCTCATTAGCTATATTGCTAAAGTTAGTTTTCTCTTGAAATTGCTATGACCTTGTACTTGCAGGTCTAAGCCTAAGTGTTGGGTTACCATGCCTTTTTTGAGCCTAAATCCAAATGAAAAAATGTCTTGTGAGCTTCAAACCTTTTGGAACAAGTATCCACTTCAAAATGAGCACCTATTCTAAAAAATGAATGGGTATTTGTTTTAAAGTTGAAAAATGACACTTCCCCTGAATGTGGACCCAACTTCTTGCACTTACCCCCTGATAACCCCTCAAACACCCTATTTTTCTTCATTTCACCTTTGTATTTTCTAGCATTTATTGTTTTTTTAATTTATTTTTCTGAATAGACCTCAGGTTTGAGCATGTTAGTAGGGTTAAAGTATTCCTACCTAACGTTTTAGCTCCCTATTTTCCTTGGACACCAGTGTGTCCCTCGAACTTCAACGCACCACATTGGCATCCTCATCCCGTGCTATAGTCCTTTGGCCGGAAGCTATTCCTTCTATGGCAGAGATCTCAATACCCTTCTCTCTCATATTTTAAAGAAATCTATTTGAATATTATCCTTAGTAAGATATTCTTTGCAATTTTTTAATTTAGCTACATTGAGTAAAGCTTGAGGTAGTTTAGGGAAATTCACTCCCTGTGATTCTCTTGAGAACGAAGAGACTCATGAGAAACAAATCCCCCTCCTCTACATTTTGGTGAACCCGATGTGAAGGATGTTGGATCTTTTTTTGCAATGTTTTAATTTTTATGATAATTCTTTCTCTAAGGAAGATCTCAATATGTTGGATGATTCTCTATATGACTTCTTAGAAACCTCCTCTATTCATAGATCTCTCAAATAAAATTCCTCTTCACTAGCTAAGGATTCAGTGAACATTGTTGTAGTCTTCATGGCTTTGCCAAGGCCTAAGAGACCCATTGTTTACTTGACTCCAACTAGCCCTTCTCCTAAGAAGATTCATTCTATCGGTGGGATCTCGTATTATAATGACTCAACAAATTTGTATACAATGTTCTTACGAGCTACAAACTCTACTTCTTATAATGTCGTAGTGCACACATACAACACTAGAAGAAATCAACAAAATTCGAACCAACAATCTTTTGTTCCTACACCTCAAACTACTCAAGTTCCTACTTCCTTACCACCTTCTCAGTCAAGTCTTCCTTCAGCACCTAAACTTGTGACTAAAGCACCTGGAGATTATGATCTTGTCGAGCAACTTCATGTTACTCTGACTAAGATCTCACTTTTGGGATATGCTTCAAACCACTCTAGTTTACCAAGGCATGCTTTAGGAAGCCATGCAAAATATCCTCTTGCCTACTTTTGCTAGGCTAGTAGATGTTTAATGTGTTGATTTCTCATATTCATACGGATTTATTGAATATTATATTCTATCTGCAGGAACTTCTACCCCCAAATGTGTAGAAGCAAGTGGACCCTCTAATGATCATAGTTAGTGTTAAGAACATTGGTATTAGATGTACCCTCGTTGACACCAGTTCAGCTCTCAATGTTGATTCATCAAGGTAGTATGGATATACTACCTAAGATTAATGTTGATTCTTTCTCTTTAGTTGCTTTTTCTTTATACATTTATGGATTTGATAATTTTGGTCAACAAGCCCAAGGCACGATAATCTTGCCCTTGCGGCTAGTACCTATTACCTTAACCACTTTGGTGTATGTGATTCCTGACCCTTTACATTAAAAACTTATTTTGGGAAGACCTTGGATTCATGTTATGGGAGCTGTGACTTCTACCCTACATCGTTCTTTAAAGTTTGTGCTAATAGCCAAGTGGTTACAATTAAGTTTAACCCCGAAATAGTCCATCTCTATGAGTTGGTGGTTACTGGTCAAGCCCCGATTGTTTCCACTCTTAAGAATCGTATTCATCGCTAACCTTTGATGTGTTAACATGCTCTTCGGTGGTGCCATCTATAGATATTTTCCCTAAAGAGAGTGTCCTGAAAGAGGAACAACCTAAAGAAGAAAGTCCTAAGTCTTCCCCATCTACTTCTTCTAAATCAGATGCATGTCTTGGTGCTGATTGGGGATCCTTGTACTTCTCTAACTTCTTCATCATAGAGTACAAAGTGAATCCCATCCACCTCAATCTTCCAATGACTTCAAATACCTCTATTAAGAAAGTTGATCAACCTCCTGTTGAGAAGGAAATTTGTGATCCTACGTAAGAACCTAGCTATTTCCTTGCTAATGAGGATGATCAAAGTTCTGCTGGAGTGTTTAATGTTTGTAATTATGATGAGAAGGATGGTTTTGGTCTCATAGACATGTTTGGCACTCATTAGTGGAATGGCGCTCTCTACATGGAACCACCTCCTTCCAACGCTTTGCAAACATGTTAGTCAACTGGATACAGGCACACTTCTAAGTATGGTTATGGGCATAAAGGTCTTGGGCGTATTGAACAAGGAACTTAGGTCCCTATCCAATTTAAGCCTTAGAAGCATAACTTGGGACTGGGATGCTCTATTGAACAATCTAGACAAAAACCATGGTGGAGTCTTAACATGACTTCATTTGAACCTCTCAGCTTAGTTCATCCTGAACTAATAGAGGATAAAATAGAACCTAACAAAGTTCCTCTAAATTTCTTTTCCTCAGAAGAAGCACTAGAAGAATTCTTAGGTACCTATTTCCACTTGTCTTCCTTTCACCATAAGTGATGATTATCATATCATTTGAATAAACAAACATACTTTGGAGAATCTATTTTTAGTATGGACAAGGAGGCCCCTCTATCTAATGTTGATGATGGTGTCCTAATACCTCATCCTAAAGATCGTAATCCTCTTCTTAAAGGGGATACTATTGAATTTTTCATGGATCCTAAGTCTTTTGAAAAGGTGATCAAGATTGGGAAGTGTGTCTCTTCAGAAGAAGCTAAAGAGAATTTAGATGGTCTATTACATTCACATGTCTTGATATCTTTGCTTGGTCATATGAGGATATTCCTGGTATTGATGAGTCTATAGTGGTTCACAATATCATCCTATGCCTCGATGCTAAACCAATTAAGCAAAAAAATTGAAAGATCAATCCCACATGGTTTCCTTGTTGGTTGAGACTAAGATAGAGAAGCTATTAAAAGCAGGATTTATCCATCCTATCAGCTACTCACCTTAGATTTTGAATAATGTTGTTGTTAGTAAACCTGATGGTCATATTCATACTTGTATTGAATTTCGTGATCTTAATAAGGCTTCTCTTAAAGATAATTTTATGTTTCCTAATATTGATATGATTGTATACTTGACTGCAGGTCATGCCTTGTTATCATTCATGGATGGCTTCTCGGGGTATAACTTGATTTGTATTAACCCAGAAGATCAATATAAGACGTCCTTCACTACCCCTTGGGGTACCTTTTGTTATGTGGTCATGTCATTTGGGTTAAAGAATGTAGGCACAACTTTCCAACGGGAAATGACCTTAATCTTTCATGACTTCATTCATAAAATTTTAGAAGACTACGTTGATGACATCTTGGAAAAGTCCATAACCTGTCAAGATCACGTAGGAAATATTCATATCATCTTTCAGAGGCTTCGACTCTATAAGATAAGGCTTAGTCCTCTTAAGTGTGTCTTCAGTGTAGACATGGACAAACTTTTAGGATTTATAGTTTCTTATCATGGAATCAAAGTCGATGCAAACAAAATTGATGTAATTGTTAACATGCCTCCACCTAGAAATAATTCTGAATTGCAAAGGTTGCGAGGGAAAGTTTAGGAATTTCGTAGATTCATATCTGAATTGGTTGCTCATACCCTCCCTTTCACTCGTCTATTGAAAAAGGACGTTCACTTTATGTGGGATGATGAGTTTCAGAAAGCTTTTGATTCAATCAAAAATTATCTATCCAATCCTCTCGTATTAATGACGACTATGTAGGATAGACCCTTTTTACTCTACCTTGTCACATCACCATACACTTTGGTAGCCTTTCTTTCTTAGTACGATGATGCTGGTAGAGAAAGAACAATCTATTACATCAATCATGTCCTTGTTGACTATGAAACCCATTATTTCACCATGGAGAAACAATGTCTCACTCTCGTCTTCACAATGCACAAGTTAAGACATTATCTTCTCCATGTTGAAACACATGTCATTGTGAAAAGTGATCTTATGAAGCATTTGTTTTCTAGTGCTGACCTCGCTGGAAGGTTAGCAAAATGGGTAATGTTACTTTCTGAGTTTGACATAAAGTTCATAACTCAGAATTCAATAAAAGGTCAAGAAGTTACTAATCAATTGGTAGATTCTCCCTCATCTTGCTCCTTCCCTGGTCTAGACTTATTTCATGATGAAGATATTTTTGCAATTAGTCATGATCTTGTATGGGAGATGTATTTTGATGGATCAAGATGTTATACTGGCTCTGGGGAAAGTGTAGTTTTGATCTCACCCGAAGGAAGCTCAGTCACTCTCTCCTTTTGATTAGAATTCCAATGTACTAATAACATCGTTGAGTATGAATCCCTTATTGTTGGCTTCCATGTCATAATTGCATTAAACATAATACATCCCCACATACACGGTGACTCTGAACTTATTGTGAATTGGATCACAAGAACATATCAAGCTAAGAAAAGTAAGTTTTCTTAGTATCGAGACCTAGCTTTTTCCTTACTTTCACTTCTCCTCTTTCACAATAGATAATGTCCCTAGGAGAGAAAATTGACACACAAATGTCATGGTGAGCGCTACCTCTTTGGTACCCTCGAATAAGGATATGAAAGAATACCACTTTATGGCTCATATTCTTCACTCTCTTGTTGTCTCTGATCAACTTGAATCTAATGCTCTCGTATGTGCTCATGTAGGCTCAGGAGAATGGTATTTCATTTACAACTATCTAAAGACTAGAAATTTTCTCGACGATGTGACAAAGAATGATTACACACGGATATGAAAACTTTCAGTATGCTATGTTGTTTTATCAGATGTTCTTTATCAAAAATACTATAATGGTCTTTTTCTTCGGTGTCTCGCTAAAGCATGAATATCCCTTTCCCATAAGGAAGCCCATTTGGGCTCTGGGGGTGGAAATTTTGGTGGTAAATCCCTAGTGCAAAAATTGATTCACATGGGTACTTTTGGTAGACAATGGAACTGAGATTCCTTTGATTTTGTTAAGAATTTTTTGCAATGTCAACAACATAGTCATCTCATTCACACTCCTACTAAAGAGTTACAGAATTAGACCTCGCCTTGGTCGTTCACAAAATGGGGATTGTATATTATTGGAAAGATATCACTTCCTTCAAGATTCTAAAGGACATGTCTTTATCATTACCGCTACCGATTACTTCACGAAGTGGGTTGAATCTATCCTACTTTGATCCATGAACATTGAAGCTATTTGTAGATTTCCTCTAAACAATATCATTGCTCACTTTGGATTGCATTCTACCTTTGTTTTTTATAATAGTACACCATTCAAGAACAAGGAAGTGAAGCAATTACTTGAGAAATTTCATTAGTTCAACATAGATTTTCTCTACCATATTATCTTCATTCTAATGTCCAAGTAGAAGCATAGATAATAAAACTCTTGAGCTTATTCTTCAAAAAAATAAAAAACATGTTAAGGATTGGCATATTCAATTAATTTATGCTTTGTGGGCCTATTGCACAAGTTTTTGTATGACAATAGGAACAATGCCTTACAACCTCATGTACGGTGTTGAAGCTATCATGCCTTTAGAGTTGGTGATTCAATCTTGGTGGGTTTCCCTTAAAGGGTTAATTGATGATGAAACATATTGATCCAATCATTTGCATGATCTTGAGTTGCTTGATGAGTTCTAATTGTAGGCCCTCGACTACCTTAAAGCTTATCAACAATCACTATCTAGACAGTATAATCAAGGTGTTCTTCCTAGAACTTTCAAGGTAGGTGACCTGGTTCTTTATGAGAATTAGAGAAATGTAAATGCGCCACCTAATCAAAGGGGAAATTTTAGTCTTAATTTAGGTATCTACAATGCTTATCCTCACTTCTATTTGAATGGGTTGGGGATGTAGGTTGTGAGCCAACATGCATGGATCTTGCATCAAAGTAAATGGCATACCCAAATTCTACATTTATGTATATCATGTAATCTATCCAAGCATCCCTTTTATCCACAGAAATAACATTTATGTCAACATTATAATCATAACCATGAGTTCTAAGCATAGTATTATCATAATATATTGATATTGATCCCTTAAATAAATATTTTTTTTTATCTCTATAAAATGTACAAACTTCATGTTCATGAGGGAAAGGTCTAGTAGACTTGTATTTTTAGCTTTTTCATATAGCTTTTTTCTTTCTTACATGTGCTACTATGTCTTCATGACTATCTCCTCATTTTTATTCTCATGCCTTTTAGTTTTATCTTTGACTATTTTCTATTTTAATTGAGTCTCTACCTTTCACTTGGAAGGGAAAATAATTATTCCTTTAATCTCATTCAAAATGGTTTCAATTTATTGGTGCAAGTTGATAGGATACAAATATTGTGCACAACAAAGTAGAATAACTATATAAAAATCCTTCACTAAACTCTCCCTAGTAACAACACCAATTTATTGGTGTGAGTTGATGGGATACCAACACTACACACAAACAAGAGTAAGATCACCACAAACAATCTCACAACATATGTAGACTTGTATGAAATGTTAAACCAAGATAAATTCTTCCCTAAGAATGGTGCTAATTTTTTTGTGCTTAAATATATAGTCCCATGGATCTTAAATACTTGTGTTAACACTCAAGACTAGAAGTGTGTCAACATAGGTGATAGGTAGGATAGTGGCATTGGAAACTCAACTTCATCTTTAGGCTACTAGGCCTATAGGGTATTTCTTGAGATATTTTCTAAGGATGACTAGGGATACATAATGATATAATGGATATTGAGATAAACCATGCCTAATTTATATGAAACTTCTATTTTACTATCATTAAACACCTATATGCTAGTTTATCTTAAGATGATGATATTACAAATCTATAAGTAGATGTTCCAACCATGTAGAGATTGATGATGCCTCCTTGTTAACCCCTTAATATTTTTAATGTGATAACTCACTTCATATGTGGATGTGGCAAGAATGATATTGCATATCCCAATCTAAGCAACTATGCATATTTATAATTCTATTGTAGAGAAGTGACCACTGCAAGTAAGAAGCACACCACCAAGGCAAATACACAAAGAAAATTTCACCACAACAATGAAATTGAATATAGACCATTGAAATATATTATGTTTGATGATAACATTAGGGATATTTGTGGTATCGAGGGTAGTTGAATAATCCATAGCATATCATTGAATGTGAATTATAACACATTTTGACAACTTGTAGTGAACATCTATACAAAATATGACCTATTAGAGACATATGAGAAAATAAAAGGTTACCACAATGAACACAAACATAGACTTAATCAAAATATTAGACATGGGCCAACACACTATTAAATGAAAATCAAAATAAATACCTTAATTTTTCAAAACTATAAAATAAATTATATGGCTAGAAAGTTAAGAAGTAGCTTGACATTTTGGTGGTGGCTTCAAAAAAAATATTGTAAAGCATGTAAAGTTGATAAGGATGAAGTTTGAATATGCTATTTTATTTTAGAAATAGATTTGGAAACCAAAATAGAGCTCAAACTCAGAGGCTTGAAAATCCAAGCCTAATAGGTAGGAACTAACAAATATACCTTATACGTTTTATGCTTGGATTATAGAATGTGTACAAGTTATTTAAAACACAAAAATTCAATAAGTTGAACAAAGCACATACACATTAAGGCTTAATCACACTTAACAAAGCATATACATGCTAGAGCCAAAAATATACTTTTGGCCACTTCTGTCCCACATTTCCATACACATACTATGTTTGTGCAAGTGCATGCAAAGTGGTACTATTGGATACAAACTTACATGCAAAGCCTTGGTGATATGTTAGCATGCAAGTGAATGCACAAAGGATGTAGCATAAGCAATACTGTTTATGAACTAATGTATAATGTTGTGCTCAAATCTCTTAAGGAGTTATGATTTCTATTGCATTCTAGAAAGATGAGTACTAGGAAAATGAGTTCAACTTTGTACAAGATTATACCATTTGTTACTATGTACATGTATTAAGACATCTCCTTAAAATAAACACAAAAATAAATGAGAAATGATATGAATATGCCAATTTTACCATTACAATGGCTAATTATCAGTATATATAAACTAATTATATCTCCTAAAATAATCTTATGAAATCTTAATAATTTATTTGAAATCTTTGTTTTTATATAATACAATCTTCTTAATTTTTTATTATATTTTATAATAAAAATAGTTTGATATAACTATGCAACCATTAAATTTAAACCTTAAAATAGATTAATTAAAAAGAGATAACCATATAACACTTATCCTCCGAACAAAATAGATTAAAACATTAGAGAAAAACCCTATAAATTATCTCCTTCCATATTTAAAAAATCTATAAAATATATAAAATTATAATACCTTAAAAATGATGATGTCTCAATCGACTATATTTTTATTAATTAATCAAATTTCAAAAACATGTTATATTCTGGATTTCAATTAATTAATGATTTCGCTAAAATGTACATGGAGAATACTGAATATGTCAACAATAGTTAAGAAATTATCCAGGTGTCTCATTTTTGTTCGTCTCCACGTAGGAGCTAAGCATTATTGACTTCGATTACGGAATGCACCGACCAAGTACTTTGATAATGTTTTTATAATTTTAGCGGCAGGAAAATCAATACCACCCATCGGATCGGAACATTTGGCAGGATATCCCGTCATCTGACGGTTGTGAACGCGGGGAGTCCTCAATCTGCACACCAAATTTGATGGGTGCTTTTCTCAATCACATTTTGTGGGCTACCTAGACATCTTCTCTGCTGTTAAAAAACAAAATCTCTCCTTCCATCTTCACACAATGCCAATGATGAGGACGAGCACCTCTCGTCCAATTCTACCACGAACAAACAGAAATGTAAGAGAAGCAAGGAGAAAATGCAAGAAACAAGTGTATCAGGAGTTGGGTCTTTATGTTGCCATTCAAACCTTTCTTCTGACTGTACCTTCCTCTTTTACTGTTAAAAACACCATTACCAGTACCTGGTATTGTGCTTACTCCCTCTCTGCCTTTGTTTCCACTGCCACACTCTTCGCTCTTCTTTACCGACTTAAACTCATTTATGAGAGCGTGCAGGGAAAATTGCCAACATCTATCAGATGAGGAAAGTTCTTCAATGTTTTGTATCTCTTCATTTTTATTGTTTTTCCCCTATTTATTTTGTTATCCTTTCACTCTATTTTGACAAAAAGTTCTTGAATGTTGTATCTCTTCATTTTTATGTTTATTTCGTTGTCCTTTCACTCTATTTAAATCTCACTATGTTTCATAAGTTATCTTTGGTTTCCGGAGCATTACATACAAGTTATGGAAGAGGATATTTGATGATCAAAGTTCAAAAAAATTCCAACACAATTTAATATAGAAGCAATATTGATCAACAACATGGATTGTGGAAATCTGGTATCATTAAAGGATATTTGATATTTATCAAACTAAATATTTAATTAATAAATTGTATTCCAAAACATGATTATATTCTTTGTAAGTGAAAGATTATGATTTAATATAATGTGAAAGAAGAAGACTAGTTTATCTATCTTTATATAAAATCTATATAATTAACACCGTAAGAGATCTTTTTGCAATTTTTTCTTGTAACGAGGAAACTTAAGGCAAAATTTTCAGAATCAAATATCTCCAAATCAACATTATTATTATCTTCTATACTTTCAAATCCTTGACCAAACCACACACTTTTGGATCTTTCTTTGTCTTCTCCTTCCTCTTGATCTAGTTGCAGTTCCATTGTAAAGTAGGGAGGAAATCAAATGAGCCAAAAGGATACTTTGCACTTCACATTAGGGGCGGGTGCATGAAGATGGTCGCACTTTTGTGGCCAAAATTTTTTTTGGAAAGAAATAACGCGAGCGCGTTATAACGCGCTCGTGTTATGTTGTTTTAAAAGAAAAAAAAAGTTAAAACTATCATTTTCTATTTACTGTTTCTCAGCTCTACCCACGGCCAAAAACCCTCACTTTCGCGCTCGCGTTCTAGGAGGAAGGATTTCTACAAATTTTATCAATAATAGTTGGATTTTCTTTGCAAATATGGCACCACGATGACAAAGAGGTGCGAGAGGTAAGTATTGTCTACTATTTTTTTTGAATTTCTTAGTTTGAAATTGATTTTGTTTGTTTTAGGTTAGATTTGATTGTTTTTTTTTTAATTTGTAGGAAATCCTGCAAATCCTCAACAAGAAGAGGAGGCAAATCCTCAACAACAAAATCAACCTCCCCCACCAATCACTCAATACCCTCTTGGCACTCAAGAAAATCTAAGGAGTGAAATTGACAACAATAGAAAACAACTTGAGGATCTTATCAATAGGTTGAGTGATCCAAATGCTTCAACTACAGAAAGAATGTGTCTTGCAAATTCATTGAAAGAGATGTTAAAAAATGTAGATGCAATTACCCAACAATATCTGGATGGCAAGATAGGAGGCAAGCAGCCAGGGCATATTATTAAGACAAATTATCATATAAACAAGTAAAAGATTTAAAATTTACTAAAGGTGATTTGTGCTCTCTATTCACTAACCCTAAAACAAATCAAAATCTTACCCTCAATGCAAAGAGGTTTCCTATTCATTGGTGCCACCACCAAGAGATTAGGAACCATTTTTATGATAGATGGTATTTGGTCTTTGATTACCCACCATGCAATAATTGTGAAGTCCCCAATATTTTCTTAGGAAACTATACGATTGAGTTCATATTGAACCAAATCCCAAATTATTTTGATATGAGGGAGTTCCAGGGGAGAGGTGGGGGTTGGCTCGGGATAGACCCGGTGCAAACCGAGATCACGCATGGCAGAGGCGACCTCTCACTAGGCACCTCATGAGCACATTGTTATGCATGTTGTTGCGAAGGAGAGTGCTGATGTAGAGACATTGCAAGCATCAACACTTTGACCCAGAGTGTCATCCATCATAGTAGCCCTATTGTACAATGCCATCCAGGGAGTCTTGGGTGGTGGCCTTCGAACCCATGTGTGTCAATCTTGGGGTGACTTGTTCATATGACCCCACCGCACACGAGGAGGTACTACGCAGATCTGTATGCTTTACGCAATCGTATGCGCTACATAGGATCTAAATGCTGCTACAGGGGATGGAGAGGATGGGTGACATTTGCATTGTGCATATGGCATTGATAGTGGGTAAAATTCAGCATGTTCATTGAATTTAATTTATTAAATTTTGATTATGAAATGCATGATTAACTAATTTAGTTTTATTATTTTAATAAAATTGTAGGGTTAGTGTTGAGACTGGATACACCGATCCTCCACCTACTTATTTCTGCAGTACACCTATCAGTGGGGTATGTAACTAGTAAACAATTATAAATTTATTACATGTTAATAGCATTGTTTTACGAATGGTATTTTAATACATGTGATTTTGGATGTTGAATAGCTAATATTGGTAGGTTTCAAGCAAACACCTCCTAGTGCTAAGTGGATTCACTCAAACGTACACAAAGGTAATAGAATAAAGAGAACTTAACTAATGAATTCT
Source organism: Sequoia sempervirens (assembly GCA_007258455.2). Lineage (NCBI taxonomy): Eukaryota > Viridiplantae > Streptophyta > Pinopsida > Cupressales > Cupressaceae > Sequoia > Sequoia sempervirens. The sequence goes on from VDFB02108057.1 coordinate 32,303, forward strand.
ACTTAATAGATTTGTGTAGTTTATATTCATATTTTTGGTTACGTTGCATTACACATCATTCAAACTCAAAGCATTAGTACTTCAAATTCCATAACTAATAACTAGATGTTGATAGATGAAAAAATTTCAACTATACAATATAGTTGTTTAGAGAGTCAACATAAGCAACACGATGCAATTACTTCACATGGAGGCATGTGCTTGCAAAGGTGCACCACCCGCGACAAACTATGGATGCTTGGAAAAATCTATGAAACCATAATAGTAAGCAATAGCATAGACAAGGTAGTTAGTGATGCAGAGCATCATATCAAAACACTCAATCATTAGGGTACATCTGATGCAGAGCATCCAACAAACACCATCAACATCATTTCTTCAAGGGATTTCAATCCCAAATAGAATCAGGAGATCAAATATAACTTCATCATAAATCTACTTTTCATTCAACCAAAATCCACTCAAATTCTCTTAGCCATTCCATAGGCCATCATTCATCATTCCACTAATCAGTATTCCAATTGATTCATTCAAAGCAAAAACCATATTAAAGAAAAATTTGACGTAATCAATTAGATTCACATCATTCTCAACCACCATAAAAACAACATAAACTTGATTATTGATACTTGAACAATTCATCCTTTCATTTATTCACCAAGGCAACAAATCAATTAAACCATACCTCACTATTATTAGTTCATTATCAAGCACTATACTCACCATATTTTTACTGCAACAATCTATTTATAGGTTACAAACTCCTGCTATGACAAAATCCTTATTATCATCTTGTGGTTAATCACCAATTTGCTCAAAGGGCTTCATAATAGTCACCCATTCAACCATCAAAGTCACCAAACCTGTCTTATACACCTTAAACAAATTTAGTAACATCAATCATATCATTAGTTTGATAGTAACCAAGCACTCAATCATATCACAAAACTTTGAAAGGATACAAGTCAGAAATGTTGAAGATAGGAGAAATTGCCACCCCAGGAGGTAGCTCTATTTCATAAGCATTTTGGCCAAACTTGTAGACCACCTTGCAAGGTCCTATCTTCTTCATCATGAGTTTGGTATACTTTCCTTTTGGAAGTCTCTCCTTCTTCAAGTGTGCCATTACCAAGTCTCCAACCTTGAATTGGAAATTCCTCTTCTTTAAATATGCCTTTTCCTTATACTTCTCAACATTCTTTTGAAGGGTTTCCGTCACTTGTTGATGAATATCCCTAATTGTAACAATAAATTCCTCACCTTGAGCACTTCTCCTAGCAACTCCTTGTAGATCTCTTAGTTCATAGACCCCTCTAGGGTGCATGCCATAGACTACCTCAAAAGGGCTTCTACCAATGCTCCTATTCATGGAGTCATTATATGCAAATTCAGCCTGAGGTAAAATTAGATCCCAAGCTTGTCCATACTCCTTGGTAAGGCATCTTAAGAGTTTTCCCAATGATCTATTCACCACTTTAGTTTGTCAATCCATTTGTGGATGGTATGTTGAACTAAAGAACAATTTTTTTCCTTGAGTTTCTTCCACAAGTCCATCCAAAAGTGACCAATGAATTTAGAATCCCTTTCAGAAACAATGCTTAAAGGCAGTCCATGTATCCTAACAACCTCCTTAAAGAAGAGACCTGCTATATGAGATGCATCATTGGTGCATTTGCAAGGAAGAAAATGTGCCATCTTACTAAATCTATCAACTACCACAAAGATACTATCAAAACCTTTTTGGGTTCTAGGCAACCCCAAGACAAAGTTGATACTTACACACTCCGAAGGCCTATTGGGAATGGGCAATGATTGATAGAGTCTTGCATTTGATGAAGTTCCCTTTGCCCTTTGACATATTATGCAGCCTTCCACATACCTTCTCACATCCACCTGTAACTTTGGCCAATAGTAAAATCTCCTAACTTGTTCTAAGGTCTTTTCAAGGCCAAAGTGACCTCCAAGACTCCCACTGTGTTTCTCCTTTATGATATTCTCCCTAATTGAGCATTTACCCACACACAATTGGATTCCTTTGAAGAGAAAACCATTCTGCAATAAAAAGTCAGATAATTCACCATGAAAAGAATTCAAATGCTGCTCACAAACATTCTATACCTCCTTGAAATATGAATTTTCATGATACATATCCTTCAATGCTTCAACCCCCATGCTTTGGAGTTGGATCTCTTGCACTACAAGTGACCTTCTACTGATAGCATCTCCCACCTTATTTTCTTGGCCCTTCTTATGCTTTATTGTGAAAGTATAGGCTTGCAAAGACTCTACCCACTTCATGTGCCAATGATTGAGTTTGTCTTGTGCATTCAAATAACTCAAGGCATGATTATCAGTATAAACAACAAATTATTTAGGTAAAAAGTAGTGCCTCCACTTTTTGAGGGCTTGGACCATAGCATACAATTCCAAATCATAGGAAGAATACTTCCTCTTTGCTTCATTCAGCCTCTCACTGTAAAATGCAACCGGTCTGTCTTCTTGGCTCAAAATAACCCCTATTGCTTGATTGCTAGCATCACACTCAATGGTAAAAACTTTATCAAAATCAGGGAGCACAATTATAGGTTGTTGTGCTACTCTCATTTTCAGATATGCAAACCCTTTATTAGCCTCATTGGTCCAAGAAAACTTACCTTTGTTACCTCCTATGATGGTGTCCAAGATTGGTGCACAAATTTGGCTAAAGTTCTTGATGAACTTTCTATAAAAGCTTGCAAGTCCATGAAAGCTTCTCACATATCCCATGGATTTTGGTGTTGGCCTTGAGTAAGAATAGCATGCACCTTTGAAGGATCCATCTTCAAACTTCCCTTGGAGATGACACAACCAAGGTAGACTAGTTCTTCCTTCATGAATTCACACTTTTCCATGTTGATCAACAACTTCTCCTCTTGTAACCTCCTTAGTACCATGTCAAGGTGCTTCAAATGTTCTTCTTTAGACCTGCTAAACACAAGGATGCCATCTAAATAGACTACAACAAACTTTCCAATGAAATGTCTCAATACCTCATTCATAAGGTGCATAAATGTACTAGGGGCATTTGATAACCCAAAGGGCATCACCAACCAATCATAGAGCCCTTCATTAGTCTTAAATTTTTTCTTCCATTCATCCCCCTCTCTAATCCTTATCTGATGGTACCCACTCTTTAGATCAATCTTGGAAAAGTAAGATGCTCTTGATAGACAATCCATGAGGTCCCCCATTATTGGCATCAGGAACCTATATCTGATTGCATGATCCTATTAATGGCTCTTTAATTAGTGTAAAGCATCCAATTCCCATCCTTCCTTGGTGCTAGGATAGTAGGAACAGCACATGGGCTCAAACTCTTCCTCACTAGCCCTTTATCCGTCAACTCTTGCACTTGTCTTGCAATCTCTTCATTTTGAGCAAGTGTCATCTTGTATGCAGCCTTATTAGGAAATGCAGCCCCTGGAATCAAATCAATATGGTGGCTTATATCCCTAATGGGAGGTATGGAACTAGGTAATTCATTCATCGTTATGTCCTTGTACCTTTCCAACAACTCTTGGACTTCGTTTGGTGCATCTTCCTTCTTCTTTGTGGGTAGATCTGCTTCACTTTTTGGCTTCATAATCAGGAAGAATCCTCTTCCTCCTCCTTCGTTCAAGGTCTTCATGAACTCCTTCTCACCCACCATCAAAACACTAGGCCCTTCATGCTTTGCCTTGTCTTCTTCTAGGAAAGGTGAAAGGTTGTAAGTTTTCCCATCCTTCAAAATGGAGTATGTGTTCTTCTCCCCATCATTCTTGGTCTTCCTATCGAAGTTCCAAGGCCTACCAGAAATAAATAGCTTAATACTTGTACTCAAAATTTTGTTCATTAGATCTCATACATTATAATTCATGACATGGATCTCGCTATTGTAACTTTTTTGTGATTGAATAATTTGTTGTTTTATTTTTAGATGTTGGTTGTGGGAACACCTCCAAATGTTACAAGGGCAATGGATATCAGTGTTTCATCCGCTATACAATCCTCCATGGATCTGATTGAGGAGGTATGAGGCAAATTACTAAATTTCAATTTACATTTGTTGTTATAGATGTTAATTCTAGTGAAAAATCAAACCATTATTGATTCGTAGTTTAATTCCTATTTGGATGGTTTATACAGGGCTTGAGCACACCTGAGCATCGACATGCAAATATTTCAATCGTGGAGAGTGATCATGAGATGGCAGTAATTGATTATTTTGTTAAATATATCATTTCTTATAATGTAATTTCTATATATTAATGTCTTTACTTCTTGTTGTAATAGTTAAGACTTCACCAAGAGCTAAACTATAGGAGGAGCAGCAGGAGCACTCCTCGAGCATAGCATAAATGAATAGACAGACTTATCACCATCAGATCACCAAACAAAGGGAAAAAATTTATTTCCAAAGCATGGAGAGAAATGAATTTTGATTCCAGAGACCCTTTGTTGTATGCCTAGACATGGGAATTTTGTACATATCTTGTATTGGATATATTTGACATTGTATGCCTATATGGCATTCGAGTGTAAGCCTATATGACTATTTTGTAACTATATTTTATACTTATATCAAAATATATTGATGTATGTGTACATGGCTATTTGGTTAATACAAATCTTTTTATCGATGGTGTCCATATTTGCTCTTTTTGACAATGTCAAAAGCATGGTGCATATAGATTAGGCAAAAGACTTTTCCTTTTAGATTAGCAATGCATGGAAGTTTCAAAAGTATCCTTGATATTTTCTAAAAGATATGTGTTTATACCATAACAAATGTTGCCCAGGGAAAAATTGACAAATAAAGGTATAAGATTTTTGAAAAAATCGGGAAAAAAGTCTAGAAAAAAATCGAAAAAATGATTTTAAAAGGTGATAAAAAAGAGTAGAACAATTTCACAGAGATAAAAACTTTAAAAAATAATAAAATAAAAGGAATTTCCATAGCATAGAGATATAGAGAGCAAATAAAATAAAGAGTTTAACTAATAAATTGTAAAAAATAGATTTTTGTAGTTTATATTCATATCATTGATTACATTGCATTGCTTCACATTGCATAACTAATAACTAGATGCTGATAGATGACAAAATTTCAATTACAATATATAGTTTTTACAAAGTCAACCTAATCAGTTATGCAATTACTTCACATTGCATAACTAATAACTAGGAGCAACTCCCAATTGCATTTGCTTGTCATGGCATTCTATGAGACCACATTTCTTTGAGGAATTTTTTC
>VDFB02108058.1:0-21467 GCA_007258455.2 Sequoia sempervirens
GCATCATAGGAAAAAGACCTAAATGACCATGAAATTGTTAATGATCCATTTTTCTATGGTACACTTAGTGTGTATGCACTTCTATTGAGCCTCATAGTGATTTAGAGAATTAGAAGCACTTAAGGATTATTGCTTTGCCACCCACACATTTTTTATTTAGGAATTAAAATGGATAACATTGTGAGTGTAAAGTGAAAGCTTTGTGTATGCACTCTCCTCGCACCTTTGGGAAATATTTGATGATGAAAAAAAAAGTTTTCAGTTCACTTTTTTTTACCCATAATTAGAGGGGCTGCCTTGTTGGGAAAAATTACTCACCCTGAGGGAGCAACCAAAGTGGTAATAGGCTAAATCAAAGTCCTTTTGAACGAATATATAAATAAATGATTGCAAGGAAAGTTTGCAATCAATAGGAAGTGGTACGTGATAACTCTCCCTAGTATCTTTATCATGTGGAAATCCCTTGTTCTACCTCCTAAGGGAGTTTATCATAGTATTCCCTAAATTGGATGCCCTTACTAAAAACCTTTGTGTCAAAAGCCAAAATCCTTCTATCTATTGGCGTAGGAGGTCGAACCTCTGAAGTCATCCCACACTTTTTTGGTTCATTGTAGAGATGAAAAATTTCTTGAGATCCTTGTGGTATTAGGGAATTCATAACTTGGTATGCCTGAGAAGTGAGAGCACTGTAAGGGGGAGCCACTACTACTAGGTTCCTAAGCTATCTTCTCTAAATAGGGATGGATGGAAAAATCCAAGTGGGAACCCAACAGATATTTTCCTTGCCAACCATAGGATTTGTGCTTGTTTTCAAATTGCTTGTATCAAACAACCCAAGACAAAAACAAAGTGTTTTCCAAAGTTTTTGTTGAACTAATGAACAAATAAACACCTCTGCAATGTGGAAAATCATAATTAGACTGGAAAAAATATTATGACCTTGTCAAAATTATAGGAAAACCATACTTTGATCACTATGAACTACAACTAAGACTCTATAAATCATAATCAACTTTATTTCAATGCATCTATTCAACCTGCAACGTCACAATTGTTGATAGACAATGCATCTATTAAACCAGCAACACAATTGTTGTCTTAAACAACACATTTGTCCTCTACAATGCAACTATGACCTTAAATGTCTCAACTTCCTATTATTTAGAAAAATAACCTCCATTTTTATAATATGAGGTCAAACATTCGCGATCTATCTCTAACTACCTTTTCACAGTGATCTCTATGCAAAAACTAGGACTTTCTCAAACTATCCACCATTGCACCTTTTAGTTGTGATTTAGTCTTAACAATAGGAATATCATTCTAAAATTTAGTTGCATTTTAGGATTCTTAACCACATTAAGATTAGTCAAGATCTTAGTTCATTATCTTTGCAAATTTCAGAATAGGCCAACTTTCCATACTTTTTACAGACCATTGCTTCAAGAAAAAAATTATCATTGGACCAAGTCACTTGTCACACTTATAGTCTTTGCCATTTTGGGTGATTCCTTTTCCAGCTCATAAGTCTAGTCTGGGAAACTCACTTTGTCTCTTTTTCATTTCACTTGGTCTCACAAAAGGTCCTTTAAAAATTCAAATTGAAGCATTGGCTAAACTTTGGATGGTTAGTAACCTCTTCTCAAATCTCCTAAAAGTTGATTACCTTTAGACCTGACTTACACCTTGCGTTTGGAACACTCTTTTAACATATTTATACATTACCATAGCATATCTAAACTCTCTTATTTTAGGACACCATCATTTGTCACCTTGTATTAGGCACTCTTCTTAGACATCATTTGTCACCTTGCATTGGACATTCCTCTTAGACATCATTATCACCTTGCATTAATCATTCATCTTAGACATTACTATCACTTGGCATCCCTCATAAACGTTATTTTCACCTCACATTGGCCAACCAAGATTCTCTTTGGACATTATTGTCAAGTTGCATTAGGAAACTCTTCATTTCTTCTTCCAAAAAGACCAAAAACATAAGTGCATTAACATTGATTCCTTACATCCAAAAATTCCAAAAACATAGACTTAGTTCATATCATTTCCATCCATAGACCTAGTTCCATATCATTTTCATTTCCCCCTTTTTTTTGAGAAAATATTACATAGTTGAGACTAGATTACAAAAGAGGAGAAGAGATATGGACATATTTTGGAAAGAAGATGACCTTTATAGCCATACTAGTGACATGAACCTAAATGCCACTTCACATACAACTCACAACAATACCAATGTGAGATCTACCTCTATCAATCCTTTCAATGACACAGAGATTGGACATCCACCACTCACTAATCCATTTGAGGAATCTATCCAAAGAGATGCAAGTGGAAATTATTTTTTAGAAGACCTAGAGGTTGTTGCCCAAAATCTAGAAGTAGCTTCTTTTATAGACGAGTTAATCATGCTAGACCCACAACCATATTTAGCCAAAATATTACATGAAGGAAATAGATTACAACATGTATTTGATATCAATGCCTTGAGAGAAGTATCACCTAGTACCAACAAACAAACTAGTCAAGCTCCCTCAACACTACAACATAGCGCTACCCCTACTTCTAGTAGCATGGCAACTCAAAGTGCAACAAACATGATCAATACAACATCCAGTTTTGGGAAACCAACTATATAAAAAACCTCGTCACAACCTATGCCACAATTGTCTCAAATTATGTCAAAAAATTTTGGATCAACATTTTCCACATCCAATGTTATGGGGACATCCTCATTTAATAATTTTTAAAGAAACAAAGCAAGAAAGGTTTCCATTCAAGGATCTCAACCTAGCACCAATACCACCTCACAAGGTCCTCAAATCAACACAAACACTAGTGGCCCCCAAAGAAAAAACACAAACTTCCCACATGGCCATATCTATCAATTTGGACAAGAAAATCAAGCGTCACAACACATGAGCATATTAGAAATAGGACACATCTAGATTATTCATAAAAAAAAACATGGAAAACATATTCCCCAAATGCAATTCAGCACTACTGGATCACATATCCCAACATACACTTCCCATGTTTATACACATGCTCAACATGCACACAATTTTCAACTCAAAATATGTCATCACAACAAATGGGAGTGCATTGGATACCTATTAAAAAAATTAGTAATGCCACCAAAAATCCAATAGTGGATGCATTGATTGTCCTACTAGCTACTTTACAAAAGCAAGTAGAAAACATGTAGCTATCAAAAAAGAAGCCTTATACAATATTTGACTTGCATCCATACCCATTTGGCACAAGCTTATACATGCCATCATTTCCTCCGGGATATGTGGTCCCAAATTTTTCTATGCTCAAAGGAAAGATGAACCTTTTTGAACACATAAGAGAATTCACAACCAATTTTGTAGACATGGCATATAAACACATTTGTTTGATGAGAATTTTTCCTAGGAATCTCATAGGCCTTGCACTCGATTGGTTCACACTTTTTCCTAAAGGGATAAGATCATGGGAAGAACTTTCCAACAAATTTATAGAGAACTATGCATATAAAATTGAAATTGAAATTACAATCACCACTAAGACAGGACAAGAAGAATCTGGCGAAACAATTGTTCCTTTATTTCAAAGATTGTGAGGCTTGGCAAGTCGATGTCTAGTTGAAATCCTTGAAAAAGAGAAGGTACACATGTTTGTTCAAAACCTCGTTGAGCCTTTGAAATATAATTTGCAAGTCCATTATTGTACAACCTTCATAGACCTTTTTGAAAAAGGTTTCCAACTTGAAAAGGAATTCATAGCACAAGGTGAACTTAAGTACCCTAGTAAGAACACAAACATGAACATGACCAATAACAAGAAAAAGTATTGGTCCAAAAACAAACATGTTACCAACGACAATGTTGTCGATGCTAAAGTAGTGAATAAAACAGGTCCTGCAATCACACTTACAGGATCTCAACCACAAAAAAATCCCCTATTCATTTGGAAAAATACCACAAATGCAGTTCAAAGAAACCAATACCAAGGTCAACAAAGACAAACTAGACAATTCCCACAATGACGCACATTCACCACCTTGGGAGAACCTATAGAATCTATCCTCAACAAGCTCATCCAAAATAATGTCATAACATTACAAGAACCTAAAGCATATGGTTCATGATAGTTTAAACCATCATAGTGGGATGAAAACACATTCTATGATTGCCATAGAGCAAGAGGACATAAAACATCATCTTGTAAACAATTGAGAAATATCATACAAGATATAATTGAGAATGGTACCATCGAATTTAATGGTCAACAATACTCTTCCAATACTGACCATACCATTCATAAGAATCAACTGCAAGATCATGGCTCAAGAAATCCCTCCTCATCACATCAAAAGACTAATCACCAGGCTAACTATACTTGCACTGCCTTCAACTACTCGAGTGGGCCTATAACAAATTTCCATCAATTTTCCAATGAATATGTCAATACCATCACATTAAAAAGACTCATGAATGCAACATCACCACTCGCTGAGGAAAAATCATGATACCTGGCCCTTCTGTTAAGCCACCACAACTTAAAGGAAAATTTAACATTGTCAATCAACTGGATAAAACCCCTACTCATATTTCCATACTCGAACTCTTGCACATTTCTACCACACATAAAGCTATCCTTGACAAGGATTTAAAAGAGACTTTATTCCACACCAAAATTGATGAGAACCGATTTAATGATATGGTGGATATTTGGTGAATTCACACCAGGTCACTTTCTCAGACAAAGATTGCTCCACACCTAAGCCATACCACAATAATGAGTTACACATTGAAGTTTACATTCATAAACACAAGGTCAGACAAGTCCTAGTAGATGGTGGAGGTGGATTGAACATATGCTCCTTAAAATTGGTCAAGGCATTAGGCTTCTCTGATACATGTGTGGATCCTACTAAGAGAATTATAATCAAAACTTATGATGATGAAAATCATTATTCTAAGGGAATTACCATGCTCCCTATTCATGTTGGACCAGTAATCATAGATACCACATGCCAAGTCCTAGATGTTGAATTTCCCTACAACATCATCCTTGGTCAATCTTTAGTTCACAAATTGAAGGTCGTACCATCAACATATCACCAATTTTTGAAGATTCCCTATAACGACATTAAGATTACCATAATTGGTTATCCTAACCCCTTTCAATATTGCACCAACTTAAGGGGAATTTCACAACATTAGGTGCCTATTAATCTTGAAGCTTCGACATCTACCTCATCCAAATACGTCAATCCATCTACACTTATCAAGTCATCCACTTCCACTATCTCGACCTCCACCATACCATCTACTACCACCATTCCAACCATCAATCCAAACATCAAGATCCATGACATGGGATGTGGTGAATACCACATGGACAAGCAGTAGATACATGACAATGCTAATGTTGTTGAAAAGGTTCAAGCTTCCAATAATGATTTCAATACCAATTCAAAAGTTGCATGAATAGATGGACATGCTTGAATTGAAACCTTTTGGGCTCCTGATGATATATTCACCTTTACCCTATCTTCTTCCTAACAAAATTTACATGTCTATGGCAACCCTATACAATCATCATCCCACTATCCCACTTGTCCTGGGCTAGGATATGTGTCTCCTGCTATCACCTCTACCAAACTACCTTGCCAAGTTAGTAAGTATGTGCAAGCTTCCTTTGATGTTAGCAATGCCACAAAGGATAGTCCCAAAGAATCCTTTCATGGCATCACCCCTCTCATTTATCAACTCAATATTCCCATCACTTCACCTACTTCATCCATTTCACTTATGTCCATCACCATCGTAGACAAGGATCAACATGTCATAGTTCATGAAAAGCATAAAGAAAAAGTTCCAATGAATGAGCTATATTTGAAATGAGATAAATAATCAAGAGACATAATGCAAAAAAAAGAATGTCAAGAAAATTCCTCTAGAAAAACTAAAAAGCTATTGGATTCATCAAAAATGAAAGTAAAAAATGAAGACAAGAAAAGGTTGATCTCCAAGTATTCCTCTTTATCAAAAATCACTGGTAGAATCTCTCGAAAAAAAAAGAAAAATAAAGAACTTGTTGCTCCAAGGTTTTCATTTTCATCACTTTCACTCATTCTGTACATTCCATTATATCCATCCATATTCACATGGCCATTCTATCATCCCACTTCCACTGGTGATGTCTTTTAATGTACCTTTGACAATGACTCGTTCACGTACCCTAGATCATCAGTCACCCAAACTCCTTTTCATCTAAATCTTGTTGGCCCACATAGTGTGCACATTAGAGATCATCTATCCTAGCCTTGTTTGTTCACCACTTTTATCATCTATCATATTTTCCACATACATTTCACATCCATATTTGGTCCTTTTTCCAAGAACAATCATCTACACAGGGTCAAGGCATCATCACGACATATTAGTTCTACACATAGCTTATGAAGGTTATGCTAAAACCATAAAAAATAAAAACAAAGTAAAAAAGAAAACAAAAATTGTTACATTGATGAAAACCTAGCAAACAAGCATCTTGGTGACACTTAAAAAATTAGAAAATATCAAAAACAGTAAAGAGAAATAATCTGTCCAATAGTGAAAACCACTTTGATGGTGCATTGGATAGGTACCATGGTAAGAACCTAGCAAACAAGCACCATGCTTAGGCAGTATTTTCTTCACCATCTACTATCACACCATCTACCTTTTGCATAATAAATACCCAGTCTTCTGACACCCTCACAACATCTATCATAAAATCCTGCTACTTATTTACATGGCTGACAATGGTTGACATCATGTCTCATACATCCTCATCTGCCTCTTATCCTCAGCAAGTCCTATTCTATCTTTTTCATCCTGATTAGTACTAGACCTGACTAGGGGAAACACCCTTAACACCTGATTGTAGTGGGTCTTGGACATGGTCCTGTATATCACAAAAATCCAAAAAAAATCAAATATTTGAGAAAAGAAAAAAAAATCAAAACATTTCGAAAGGACAAAAAAATTAAAACATATCAAAAATCTAAAAAAATCTAAAAAATATGAAAAAACACAAAAACATCCAAATAACTTTCAAAAATTCTAAAAATAGAGTGAAAATCAGTCAACATCAAGTCATAGTTAGAATGGTCAAACTATACATTCTCTACACATTTGCTACATAGGAAAGGTCATCATTTGATGTACCCCCGAGACCACCTAAAGTCGGTATTTTAAGTTTTTAATATCAACTGGTCATTTCAAGTCTAATAATCAAGTTACTAGATGTTTTCCAAATTAGTCATGTTAGTCACTAAAATATGTCATCCTTGATCATGGTGTCAATCAAAATATGTTGTCTCGATGCATTTGCTATGTAGGCAAGGCTCATCCTCATTGGGAACCTGAGACATTAGGTCATACATTTTTTTAGGTTGGTGCAAATAAAATCATGGCTTAGTCTTTTGTCAAATAAAACAAACTCAAGAGTCATGTTGAACTAGAAGGTCTCTAAGTGAATGATGTAGGAAAGTCCATATGTGGACGAGGCCCTGAGGCCACCTAGGTCTATCCTTTAGGGTTCTCCGCATTAGCCAAATAAGTTAGACATATTCAAACTCATACACAAGGCAACCATCGAAACGTCAACTTTCAAATTGTGAACTAGTGGATAGCATAGTCTAATCAATCATCAAGTCAAAATTAGTTAAATTTCCAAAACAATGTCAACCTCGTCAATTTATGGTCCCCTCCAAGATGCATCCTTCTTAGAATTGGACCTTGTCCAAATGTCATTTTCATTTTTAGGGCATGACTTTACTAATGACAAGCTCTGTCACAACATCATTTTCCTTTGCAGGATATGTCTTTCTTGACAACATCCTCCGTCACATCGTCCTTGACCTTTCTCAGGATTTTTCCTCCCTGATGACAGGCATCGCCAAACCATCCAAATGTCAAAAATGTCAAACTATCAAATCATCCAACTATCAAACCTTCAAACCAATCAACATTCGACAAACAAATATTAGAAAACACATTGAATGGTTGTTGATTTTCTTGGTCTATTTTATCTTATCTTTTTATTGTTTTGTCTCTTGCTCATGTTACTAGCTACCTCAAGGATGTGACTTGACAAAAATACTATGGAAACTTAGCCCTTAGAATGAGTTAGGACATTCCTCATTTGTCACTATCTGTTTGGAAAATGGATGACCTTGCACACCTTAGTCTATGTCATATTAGGGTTTTTTCATCCATTTTTTACATTTTACCACCCAATGATGATTCATAACAACACCTATTTTTACTTTGGAAAAATATTGAAGGTTTCTTGCTCCCCACTAACATCCATCTACTTTCATGCTAACATTTCTTCTATCCTTCATCCTCTAGTCTTCTCACCCATTTTGAGAGCACACTCGTGTTATTTGAACCCTCTTGTCCTTTCAAAGGGAATACCAAGCTACCTCCTCATCATCCTTTCTCATCCTATTTTCCATTGGGAAATTTCTTGACTAAATTTCTTTGACAGGTATGTGCAAGATCATGATGGGCCAAAAAAGTGGCGATATGATGGGTATGTGGTTGGTGACTTTTTTTTACCCAAAATTGATGAAATGAAAAGGGTTTTTAAAGGAGATTCTCAAATTTCCACCAATGTAAATTATTCTTTACTTTGAATTTAACTTAATTAATTATTATACATTTTCTATTTAAATTATGGCTAAAGTCTTGATTGATAGGTTGATTGAATAACATCTATAGATTTCAAATAATTATCACATTTTTGAATCGAAACATGTGTCACATTCTACTGATTCACATAATATAGGATTAAAAAAGAAAAATTAATTTCATGAAGTTTTGACCAAGTTAAGGTGGTCAAACATATGAGTTTTTATATTTTTTTAAAGTTGTAATAAAAAATTCATAATTTTAATTATTTACTTGGAAAAAATTACAAAAATATGTATCATCAGGACATGAGTCCTCTACTTATATCTAAAATATTATAAAAAATTCATTTTATTATTGTTAGGGTGGTCAAACACACGTACTTATTTTTTCCCTGTACTGCATTGAAATTTAAAATTTTCACCAAATAATTTAAAATAAAAAAACCTAGTAGTTTAGAAACTAAATTCAATTTTCTACAGAGTCTATTCTTACATATTTTTTAAATAATATAGATAACTTATTAAATTTCTACACCAAGTTGCTTAACTCTAAATTTTTAATTTTTTGCCATAAGGGCTTGTTTTCCATGATGATCTTACATACCTTGACACAATGTGACAAACTACATTATGTCAAAGAGGGGAAAAATGTAGACACATATAAATAACCTAGACCCACAAGCTTTATTTTTCCATGAATAATCATATTTCTTCTCAACATAATTAGAATATATAATTATGTCCTATGATCCAGATGCAAATATTAATTAAATAGTTCTTAATTATTTAATTAATTCATATATTTTATATTTCCTAATTATTTAATTAAATAAATTAAAATTATTTATTTAAATATGTCACTAATTTCCTATGTCTCTCTATAATTAAATAAATTCTTAAATTTATTTAATTATAAGTTACTTTATCATTTTCCTCTACAATTAAATAATTTTCATTAAATAATTTAATTGTCCTTTTTTCTTTTCCTACAAATTTAAATAAAATCATTTATTTTAATTCCTGTTCCCATTTTCCCATCAAGTAAAAAATTAAAAATCATTATTTACTGTCCTAGCCCCACCTCTTTTGAATTAAATTAAATTTTAATTCAAAAATTCAACACTACCTCTTAAATCAAATAAGTTTAAATTAGTATTTCATTCTGCAACAATCTCTCTTTTCATGCCCAATATCCTCTTGTCACATGCATTCCTATCCATTGATTTAAATTTCCTAAAATTAAATCATAGCCCTCCATTTCAAATTTTACCCTAATTCTTCCCTAACCCTAATTGCTAGTTGTCATATTCAATCTCAGCCTTCCATCATAGGGAATTTGTCAAATATTAATCCTATCCATTCATCCAAAATTAACTCTCTTATAAAAAGGAAAGGTCAACCTCATTTTTTCACTTTATACTAGTAGACTTCATGCTTGCAAATTTTTGAGTACACTTACAATTTATTGAGTCAAATCCTTCAATGTTTTGCTTGGGTTTTCATCATAGGACATAGTTGCTCATGAAAATATAAGGGAAAATACTATTTACAAAAAAATGGAGAAGGGAAATGAAGATCAATCATGGAGTTCATGAAGGTTTTGGTGAAATTGTTCATTTGTTTATTCTTTTATCTTCCATTGTGCTTCATTGTCAACTAGGGTTTATTTTTTTTATGTTGTTTATTACTAACCTAAATTTTTCCTTAGTTACAATAATAATTGGGAGCATTGTTGTCTATCAATCTAGGATGTACTACTATTAATGTCAACTTAGAAGAATCTTTGGTAATAATGTTGATATTAAGTGAAGGCTTGTTTGTGTCTTTTCAGGGACAATGACCAAGATCACTAGTATTTTCTTGTGTGTGAGGCTCTATAGGGACACAAATATCTTGTTCGTTAGCACCACATCCTTTTCCCTCATAATTGATTTGTTTCATAAGTTCATAACCTCTTCCATAAAGTTTTTCATTTCTTATGGATTCGATGGTTTTTCATAGTCAAGTTCATCAAAGTTTGTTGTGTAATTTGTTGTCTATTGTTCTAAGGTGGTTGAGGTAGATGCTTTTGAAGGGTTTTTTGAATTTTGTGTTGACATTATTGCTTTTTATTTTCCCTTTCCAAATTGTTTTTTTATTATCTTGTATTCTCCCATTAATGTTGGTCTGAAATATAAGGAACCCCAATCATCTTCTAATAGCTTCGTGATTTCTTCAATATTTTTTTCATTTTCTTTCTATTGCACCAGTTCTACTTGTGTAGATGGTGTTAATGTTTCCAAAGAATTTTCCTTATTTTTCTCAATGTTTAAAAAACTATTTTAGTCAAGGTCAACTTTGAGTGTGTAAACATTGTTGTTGTAGACATACTTCATTTTTTGATGTAGAGTAAAAGAAACCCCATTCATTGCATGAATCCATGACCTGCCTAAAAGGAGGTTATATGAAAGATCGCGAGACATAACATGGATCGATGTTTGTAATGTGACCTTCCTAGCTCTAGTAGGTAAACTGACCACACCAATCGGTTATTTTCCTTTATTGTCAAATCCCTTAATAGATAAATATTCAAGATGTTTTTTTTATTAATCCACACCAAGACTATCCAAAGCGTTAATCTAGACACATTAAGAGCTGAACCATTGTCAACAAGAATTAACTTTATCCTTGTCCTTTTATATCCAGCTATTATTATGAAAGCTTCATTTTATTTTTGCTCTTCCAAAGGAGCGATCTCACTTTGGTGTCTAGAAAATAATGTCAGCATTTATTCCTTGTATCAAGGTTGCTATGTCATTCGATTGCACACTAGAAGTGGTAGAAAAATTTTGCAAATAATTTTGAATCATGTTATGATAGTGAGGGGAGGCTTGGATAAGGTCCTGCAATTATATCTATGGAGGAGTATTCCTTAGTTGTTGTGTAATAGAAAAATGATCCCTTTTGAGGTCTTGTTTCATGGTGTTGGAATTATTTTGCTTTGATTTTATGTTGTATCATGGCTTGAACATGCTTATTTAAGTATTAAAACTCAAAGAACGATGTCTTGTGAAGGTGTTGTGAAGTATTGTAAGACATTTCTACATTTTTCTAGACTCTATTTAATGCAATTTACCTAAAACCCACCTTTTCACACATCAACAAGTCCTATTTTGAAGTGTTGTAAAGTCTTGTAACAACCTTTCATGCTCTTTTAGGAATATTTTCACTATTTACACCCTTATGCTTTATTTTGTCTCTTTATGCCCTCATATGACTTAATTAAGTGTATTTTTTAATGTTATCGCGACAAATAGCATTAAACACAACTTTATTCCCGACATTGGTTTTTTGGAAAAAAATTGGCGCTGCTAATTCAATTTAATCTCACCACTCAGCAGCCACCAGGTGGACACCTGCCTACCATCACTGCCAATAATGCCACCCAAAGGCTACTGACCTAAGCTCAGTTGCCGCAAGCCTTCACCAGTCAGCAACCAGTCATATGGGGGACCGGGTGCTATGCGCCAAACCCCCGACCGACCCCTCAGTAAAACCCGTAGTAACATGCATGACTAGGGGCTCCACCCTATCCCCTAGCCTGCCATCCCCTAGGGTATGTGTAGGATCATGATGTGCCAAAAATTGGTGATATGATGGATATGTGTAGGGTATGTGGCTGACAACTTTTTTTTTACCCAAAATTGATGAAATGAAAAGGGTTTTTAAAGGATATTTTTAGCTTTCCACCAACATAAATTATTCTTTACTTTGAATTTAATAAATAATTATTATTCATTTTCTATTTGAATTACAAATAAAGTCCCGGTTGATAGGTTGATTGAAAAACATCTATAGCTTGTAAACGGTATCATATTTTTTGAATCTAAAACATGTCGTCACATTCTATGCTTCACATAGTATAGGATTAAAAAATTTGAATTTAATGAAGTTTTCACCAAGTTTAATGCGGTTATACATGTCACGAGTTTTAGATTTTTTTAAAAGTTGTAATAAAGAAATTCATAATTAATTATTTACTTGGAAAAAAATTACAAAAAATATGCATCACATCTAGAAATGAGTCCTCTACTTATATCTAAAATATTATAAAAATATATTATCATTTTATTGTGGTTAGGATGGTCAGATAGACACCTTCTTCTTATTTTTCCCTGAAATTTAGGTACTATAGCATTGAAATTTCAAATTTTCACCAAATAGATATCTTTTTCTTTAAAATAAACCTAGTAGTTTAGAAATTAAATTCAATTTGCTGCAAATTCTATTCTTAAATATTTTTGAAATAATATAGATAACTTATTCAAATTTTTACTTCAAGTTGCCTAACTCTGATTTTTCTTCTTTTTTGCCCTTAATGGCCTTTTTCCTAGCCATTTGAATTGGCCTTCCTGGAGCAATTTTCACTAAATCGAGCGTAACTTTTGAGTACAATATCATTTTTTAGAAAACGAGAAACCATTGGAAAGATTATTCTAACACCGATCTAGTGGTGAAGGTGGTTTTTCTATATTTTTCACCAATTTTATTTTTGAGGTACTTGAACTTAGATGAAGCTTTTTTCGCTTCAAAGGGCATATCTTTTGACTCAGTGATCCTTTTTTCGCCATTCTTGCAGCATTGGAAAGTTGGTTAAATACTCTACATAGATTTGAGGTCCATTTTTATTAAGGAGGCAGTTGTGAAATTTGGTTTGTGCATGCACGCATTCTTGTTTTCTTGCACTAGGTTTACTTTTTCTCTCTTGTTTATGGATATTTTGCATTCTATCCTTTGGCAATCATTGGGTATTGTAATAAATGAACTGATATAAAGGTCCATTAAGGAGGTTTCTTGAAATAATAATCTGATTAGAGTGTAATTACACTTTAATCTTCATCTTGATTTTTTATGACAACTCGCATGGGTTGTATCTGGTTTCTTAGTTTCTTCTAGCCACGTCTTTCTCTTGCTTGACATATATCAGATTCACATCAATTCACACTTTCGATTTTGAGCCTATGGTTATTGATCTGCATTGGTTCACATCTTAGTTTGAGGACCATTAAATTTTTGGTTAATGTTCCAAAATCTTCATGGTACTTGCTCCTATGGATCAATTTTAGTCACAGTTTGGCATCGACATCGAGATACTTAGCTTCCAAATTCTTTCGTTATATCATTCCCTCTTATGTGGGGCATCATTTTATCTACTGTTTCTTAACAAATTCCATAGTTTTTCAAGTTTGTGAGTTTTCCGATGTTCCTTGGCATCGGGTCTGTTGTTGCATTATTATGATTCTGCCTGAGTGCTTCAATGACTCTCATTTAGTTTCTTGTAGACATAAGTATATTTCCTTGCTTTCTGGATTTGAGTTCTAGTGTTACTCAACAATGTTCTTCCAGGGCTTCTTTGCGACAGGTCATCTCATTGAGGGGGGGTTTTCCCTGCTGGGTTTTCTCCTATTTCTCATTCTTGCATTTGTACATGGATACCTAATTAGGCCTTTGTTTTTGGGACCCATCCTTTGCATCTTTGCATCATTTTCATAATAATCTGCTTCTCCCTAAGTTGCACTTATGGGAGGGTGTTGATGTGATTAATATTTAATTACATGTGTATAAGTTTACTTAGGTAATATTTTAATTCCTAGGTTATAATTGTCATCCTTATCTTGTTGAGCTATCTTGTTACTCAAGATAAGATTAGGTTTATGCATACATTTCTTTTATAAAGAAAATCATCTTATGTAATTATTGAATTTCTGAATAATTTATCTGCACATCTTCATGCAAAGCTCTTTCTTTTTTCTATTTTTCTCTTCTATGGAAGTATTTTTGGTTTGCATGTCTGATCTTGGTTTCTAACACAATTCATTTGCATTCTTGGTTCCTATTGTAGCCTTTACATTTGTGTGATTCATTTTTCACTTTTTGGATGACATTGGATGTGATTTCTTTAATAAGTGTGATCTATCTCAACATATTACATTCCTCTTGGTGAGCTAATGTGACACACTGCATCTCGTAAGTTGTGAATATACTATTATTTGGTTGGTCCTCTCTTGAAGACATTAGATACAATGTTCCATAAGTGACTGACCTTGCATAAACTGAACAAGACTCCTTCAAACATTTTACATCTTATAATTTTGCACTTACATTTTTTTCATTTTTACATTCCTTTTTGCCACCTTGCATAACACAACTTGCATGAATATGGTGCATTTATTTTTTTTCATAAAAATTCCTTTTGCTTTGTGGTGACTTGTTAAATTTATCAAACAGGTATAACTTTGGCATGGTTGAGTGGGAGGCGCACCTAGTGGCACAAATTTTTTGCATAGCCACCTTTGTGTTTTGTGAGTGTATACCAACTAGCATATGTATCTTACTTTTTGGGTTTTCTCACCTCATGGAAAAATAGTTCTATGGCCCCAAAGTGAGTATACAATTGGGAATTCTCACCCCATAGATAGCCTGAAGTGCTATGGCACCAAAGTGAGTGCACATTCTCTTTTTCAAATAATTAGCCTATATCTCTTTTCATAACTAGTTGGATTGATGATCGAAGCTTCATCCAAATCATTTCAACACTTGTATGTTCCTTTGTTCTTATGTTTAGTTTTTCATGGGATCTTCATCCTGGGAGCTTGACCATCCCTCTTGTTCCTTTTCATTACATCTTGCTAATGTAAGTAAGTGCATTTCAACCCTTCTCTCGATGTTCATGGCTACTTTAGTGTGAATTTGAAGCAGGTTCATTCTCTCACTAAAGTGGGGGCTAAATGTGCCATAGAAAAAAGGTCCCTCATAATTTTCATGGCCTTTTAGGTCTTCTTTCATGGTGTTGGAATTATGTTGCTTTGATTTTATGTTGTATCATGGCTTGAACATGCTTATTTAGGTACTCAAACTCAAAGAACAATGTCTTGTGAAGGTGTTGTGAAGTATTGTAAGACATTTCTACATTCTTCTAAACTCTATTTAATGGAATTTACCTAAAAACCACATTTTCACACATCAACCAGTCCTATTTTGAAGTGTTGTAAAGTATTATAACAAACTTTCACACTCTTCTAGGCATATTTTCACTATTTACACCCTTCTCATGCTTTATTTTGTCTCTTTATGCCCTCATATGACTTAATTAAGTGTATTTTTTAATGTTATCTTGACAAATAACATTAAACACAACATTTTTCTTGACACTTTTTTTTAGGTCCTAGGTGGGACCCATTCACCATGGGTGGCCAATGAGTTCCCCTTGGCCCCAAATTAAAAATATTTCAAATTTCCTTTGAAGATTTTACTTAAATCACTTGATGTCAGCCTGTAATGAGGTATGAATGGATAATAAGGCACAAAAATTGTATAAATAATTTATTTTCACCTCATTTTACATCTCCTAAGTCATTCAAGCAATCTCCTCATTCATTTCAAGCATTCAAGCACTTTGAAGCTTCCATTGATATTACTTCAGACTTGCATCATCAAGGGTTAGGTAAGTTGATAGCACTTGCATGTTATTATTTTATCTTTCTCTTTCATTTCATTATCTTTTCAAGGGTTTAATTACCAAAAGTGGGGTTTGACCAAGGCAAACCCCTATTCACTAGCCCCTAATCATTTTTCCCCTTTTGCTTGTTTGTTTGTAGCCCTTTGTTTGCAGATGTGACAGGTTATTATTTGTTGAAGAGTAATTTTCAAGTAAACTAAGTGCTTCAGGTCAACTTAAGTAAAAATCAAGCTTCAAGAGAGTTATTTGCTCATTTTTTGCAAATTTGACTTCAGCAACCCAACAAGTAAACATTCTCAGATATGGTGTTGCAGAGTTGTCTCCTAGTTTCGTAGGAATTTGGGGGAGGACTAATTCACTACTTATGGTGAATGAGTCCCACCTTAGGACTTGAAACTTTAGTTTTTTCAAATTTTAGATCCTAACAAATAGAAAGAAGCTCCAGGGTGTTTTTCACTAGTAGGTGGACTGATTCGCCACCCTGGGCGAATGAGTCCCAATGTAAAAAATTAGTAAAATTCATCAACATCCAGAACACTCCAGAATCATCACACTTTTCCCAGGTACACTTGGTTTCATCCCATCTCTTTTTGTTCTGCATATTTCTTCATTTACATAGTTATTGGCATTTCACACTTTGTTTTGAAACAAGCCATAAATCTTAGTTTTGCAATCATTTTCAGTCACCTAGATTAGTCAATTGCATTTATTTAACTTTTTTTACATCACATCACATCACACACATCCTAATTTGAGTGATACATAAGCATTTTTTGCCCTATCTCTCTCCATTTAGATGGAAAAACATAGAAGTGCAAGAGTAGTCCATAGGGTCCCAAAAATCTATGTTTTATTTTGGTGAACCCAACTTTTGAACACTTTTAATTTCTAATTGTACTCACATATTGCATCTCAATTTCTATTTGCATTAGCATTCAATTAAAATATTGATTTGTTATTGCATTCTAGGACTTTTCATTTTGCATTAATGAAAACTTCATCTATATTTCATTTTTGCATCACATCCAATTGAAAAAATTCAAACTCTGCCTTCCACATCTGAAAATTGCATCCTGTAAAGCAATTAAATCATCTTAAATTTTTTGAAAAACATTAAATTTTTTTATAATGGGACTCATTCCTGACCCAGGATGAATCACTCCCTCTGCACTTGTTAAACAACATTTTTAGCATTTCTCTGGCATTTTTCTGCATTTCTATTTTTTGTAGCTAGATCTCCATTACACTTAGTGAAATTTCTCTTATTTTCATTGTAAACTCTTAGATGTGCTTGCATTGGCCTTCACCCCTCCTTTGTGGTATGTGCATGAGTGTTTGGTGCCCCATTGATAATACGTTAGTGAGAAAAAGTTCTAGACTCATGGCATCTCGTGATAGTACTTTCATTGTAGACCTTGGGATCTCACAAGCTCCTACCCCTAGTATGCAAAATGGTGCATTAGGCCCTCACAATACCACTTCTATACCTTCACCTTTCCATCCAATGAATGTTGACAACCAAACCAATTCCCTCTCACAAGAAAAGGCCATTAATATTCATAAGGACTTTGCACATTTACAACAAGATTTTTCACTCGAAAACATTTCCACAACTACCATACCAACCATTTAGAATCTTCATCATTCTATTGAATGTAATGATGGATTGCTAGTGATGAAGAAATTTTTTGAGATTTACAATAAACATTCCTCTTCAAACATCCAATCTGCAACCATTCCTGTAAGCCAAGGAGCACCTCAAGTTCCTCCCCATTCAACCATTTCTTCCATCCCAACTTATACGAATCCGCAAGTCCATACAACTATACATCAGGCTACTTATTTCTCAATTTCCACTAGCATTCGTACTTCCTTTGTGGCATCGCAAGTCTATTCTACCACCTTCACACCTCTTAGCATTCCTTTCACTTCCCCCAACATCACTTACACTCCCTCACCATTTTCCCTTCCACCTCAACCCACATACCCCGATCCTCTTCTTACACAGCTTCTCACTATTGTTTCATCTATGCAACATCAACTTTCCAACATCAGTCAAGCTCAATCTGCTCCAACCACCTATCATGTCCGTAGTAGTCCCTTATCCTTAGAAATATTATGTACCCTGATGCCACAAGGAATAGAAATGCCTCGGTTTCAAAAATATGGAGGAAAAGGAGATCCTATCAACCATATTAATGCTTATACAACTTTGTGTAGTGACTTTGTCCTTGATGATAAAGTTTTTCCACAGATATTGAAAGAAACTACAAAACTCGGATGAAAAAGTGACAAATTTCATCTCACATTACCAATCCTTATATGCTCAAATTGATGTCAAAATTCTTGATGCACATCTACAGAAGATGTTTATCAAAAAATTTCAAGCCAACCTTCAGGATAAACTCACCATGATGAAATTCCCTTCATTCATGTGTTTATGTATAAGCTTATGTCACTACAAAAATTCAGTTTCAAGTTGTGATTCACAATCCACTTAGAAACGAGGTTACAAACTTGAAAACACCAATCAAAATAGAAAAAACACACAAAAATTCCACAAACCTAATAGAGTCCTTTTATAATTTAATCTTCCTCCTCAACCTCAACCACAACCAACCCAATCCATTTCAAATCAAGTTGCCTCTGTTAGGGAAGTTGTACCTTATCATTATGGAGATTCGAACAAACATTTCACTCCTTTACCCGATACCCTCCATCACATAATGAACCAATTTATCCTAAAATGTATGCACACTTTACCACCCGTTCAACCACCTACATTCAAACCTAATTCTTATTCTCACTTTCATCATCAAAATTTCCACAACACCAAACATTGTGTCTTAAATATTTAGTTCAATACCTCATTGGTTCAGCTGAATTGACCATTGCAAGTGTTAATGATCAAGGCAATAAGTTTATTGCACTTCCTAACCATAATTTACAAATTTTCAGCAATCGTATGCCGAAACATACTACCTCATTTTTCAAGGAAAGTGACCCTTCCAAGCCTGATGTAATGACTATTGTGAAACATAGATTTTAGGACCCAATGGACTCTTTAACTCTTATAGGGTTTTTCACCCAAAAGGAGAGAGATTAGATCTTAAAATGCTTAGTGTTCATTCAAATTAGGACATATGTGATCTGATATGATGTAAATTAACTAAGCTAAATGTAATTGATTGATTAAAATGATCTAAAATGAATGTGAAACTATAATTTAAGCTATGTTATAAAACACATTGTGAACTGCAACAATGAACTAGAAACTTAAGCAAATGAAAACAAAATTTGATGGGATTGAATAGAGTGCACCTAGAGGTAGAATGATGTCATTGGAAGGTTTTGGAATGTCTATGAAACTTATATAAATTACCATAGGGACTCATTCACCAAGCATGGTGAATCAGTCTCGCTTCTGCTAAAATCTTATGAAAACCTATTTCTGACTGTCGGGAGTTGAAATCTTAGAAAATAAATTTTCAGGCCTACAAGTGGGACTCATTCACCAAGGGTGGTGAATCAATCCACCTACAAAAATTAGGAAAATAATAGGAATATTTTGTGGAGTTAGGTATGTATTTCTGCCTCCTACAGGTCTCTGCTTCTTAAATTATCAGATTCGGGTCTAAAAGTGACTTCTTGTTGATGATTTGACTTGAATGATAGGAAGAAGGCTTGGATGACTTTGAAATGCAATCTTCAATGATCCTGAAGCTTCCAAAGGACCTAAATATTCATAATAACAAAATAAGAAGAGATATTGTTGATTGTTAAGGCATGGGGGTTTTCCTTGGTCAAACCCCATTTAGGTAATTAAACCAAAATGATGAAATAAGTGAATCAAACAAGAAACAATGGAGTAGATTACCTTGAAATGATGATTGATCTTAGGTTTCTACAACATAGCATGCAGATTCAACTCTTGAATGTCCTTAGAAGCTCAATTGAAGACTTGCAATGAGAAAGCCCTAGTTTGCTTGACTTGTGATAGAAGATAGATGAAGAATGGATACTTGAATTGATGAGAGAGATGAATAGATGTAAAATGAGGATAAAAACACTTATTTATAGTCAATTGTGCCTTAGTACCCATTTATACTACATCATAGGCCGACATGAAGTGAAATTAAACTTTCAACTTCACTTTTTCCCGCTTAAGAGTCAAAATGGGGACCAAATAGGACTCATTTTCCAAGCATGTTGAATGGGTCCCACAAGGGCCATTCTGACACCTATGAAGGTTAGGAGATAGGAAATAAGGTTTAGAATGTTATCTTGTTGGGAGTTTGATTAGTTAAAGCCTCAAGATGCACTATATGGGTAAAATAGGACATGTTAGTGATGATGTAAATTTTGAATAGGGTTTTGGACACATAAATCAATGTGAAAATGCAATTAAATATACTTTACAACACTGAAATAAGGTCCACATAGCCTACAAATGCACAAGAACCAATGTGAATGTTCAAATCACATTACAACACTAGTTTATCATTAGGTTTATGTTAATATCTTTCTAGATTGATGAAATGATGTCATTAAATATGTTGAATTAGGAAGAAATTAGTTAATTAAGTCTAGAAAAGTGTGAAAGCTTATTACAAGACTTCACAACACCTTTACAAGATGTCAATAAATACATGTTATTTTATTTGCAAGGGTCCAATATCTAGTGTGGACACATAAAATGCATCACAACACTAGATTACGGCCACATTAAGTCTAATTAATCTCATGTCAAGCAGTGGGTCCAATTTTCAACGGTAGATTAAGCCCCCACTTTAGTGAGAGAAACTTGCTTCCTCACACTAACGTAGCCATTCAAGAGAGATCCACATGTATTCCAAACCCCCAAGATACAAGAACATACAAAGGAAAGGAAGAAAAAGGAATTAGATGGAAAAGATGTACTCACTCTAGGGCATGAGAAACCCCAAAGAGTAAGATAAATACGCCAGTTGGTATGCACTCACAAACAAACACAAAAGTGGCTATGGGGAAAAGTCATGCTGCTAGTTGGGCTTCCCGCTCAACCATGCCAAAGCTATACCCATTTGATAATTTTAACAAGGTGCCACAAAGTCAAAGAAAATGAAAATGTTGGTTTAAGTTTCATAAAATAAGCAAAACATGATGGCACCATAGGCATGCAAGTTGTTGTATGCAAGGTGGCCAAACAAGTAAGACAACTCCACATGCATGCAAGTTGTGTTATGCAAGGTGGCCGAATGAAAGTGTTATGTGTAATATTTTCAAAGGAGT
>VDFB02108059.1:0-12837 GCA_007258455.2 Sequoia sempervirens
TAAAGACTCGATGAAGGGAATAAACCACACTTTGTTTCGCCTCCTCCGGGACAACATACGCAAAATGGGTGCAATCTTCAAGGGTTGTGATGATAATTTTCAAACCTCGAATGAGGCTGAAGTTAAGCTTCCGCAATTAAGAGCTCAGGCTAACTTTATGCATCAAATGCAAATCATCCAAGTATGAGCTATACTTCACCATTGAATCAATATGATCAATCTCTCATTCAATTAACCGACTTTCAAAGCAAATTCTACTTAATCTAATTCTAACTTTAATCTATGGCGGAAGAAGATATGCAACCTCGCTTACTATTTGACAATAAAAGTTATTCAAAGCAAATCATGCATAAGAGCTTTTATTATTCGAAATAGTCTCAATGCAACAATCTCATACTCTGTCTCCACACAAATGAAAGTGAGAGAGCATCAGTTTATATAGAGTTTCAAAAATGAAATGAAGGGCCGAGATTAAAACAATATCAACAGCCAAGATTATTACAACCCAACCCTAATTAGGGTTACCCAAAATAACAAGAGTTATCAACTAGTAATCAATCAGTAAAGTGGCGGTTGCAGCTATAATTTAGGAGAGGCGTCCTTATCTTTCTGAGCAGCATTGCGTTCGATGAATCTGGACACTACTGCGATGACCTCTTCCATTCTAACAGGTGGTAGCATGCTAATCCGGAATTCGAGTCCGTCCAACTTTTCAGCACATTCGGCAAAAGTATTTTCCCAATCTGCCTCCTGCTTCCCAAAATCATTTCGGATGGCTAAGAGTCTTGCCACTCTCGCAAAATCTTGTCTCAGAAATGGTCCAGTGGCCGAGAAGAAAGTCTCTTGAACTTTACGCTTCAATCTCTCCAACTGCATGTCGTTCTCCCGGACAATCTCACGGTCGAACACTTCTGCAACTGTCATGTAAATCTTCTCCTGGATTTCTTTGACCTGCTCTTCAATCCTGAGCCCATCCACTTTCGCCTTCTCCAAAACTTCTTCTCATACAGTCACTGCCCAAAACCAGTGATGGAAATCATATGCTGCTCCTGCAGCAATCACCCTTTTATCAACCAACTCCTCTCTTGGAGTGCCTTTCAAGGTCCTAAGGCTTGGAATAAGCCTCTCCTGTATATCCGGAATACAGTCCCATGCCTCTGCCATATCCATAAGTCTGGAAAGAAATGAAGAGGTCCGTCCATAAGCAAGTGCCAGCTTCTCCATGAACAAGGCTGCTTCCGTTCCTTCGCTTGCCATCCAGTCCTGAGCTTCCCTGGCCGTAACCATTCTGTGCTCTACATCTTTAGTCACTTCCTGCGATGAATTGAGGAGGAGAGGAGCTGCCGCATTACCCTGATCAAGTGGCTGGGTCAAATGCTGTATGTACTCCTTAAGGCGTTCAACCTCCTTTTTATACTCTTTCTTCTTAGTCACTTCTTTTTCCAATCTTGCTTTGATGGTCGAGACGGAATTATCCAATTCCTCAACTTCTTGGCCTTTTGAAGTTGGGCCAAGATCTATAGTAGTTATAGCATACTCTTGAGGAGTAATCTCGTCCTGTGGCTTGTCCACTGTGGGTACTGCAATGTGCACGGAACGGCTGCCTGTCTCGTCCCTTTGAATAGTAGGGAATTTCTTGGCGGGCTTCTTGATTGCAACTTGTTCCAACCTCACCAAGAAATCCGCAGTATCATCCTCCTCTTGGGCTTCTGCAGGTGGTTGAATCTTCATTCTTTCTATCAGCCAGTCTGGAATGGTCGGCTGCTCAATTCCATCTTCTATCTGAACCTCTTCCTCATTCGGAACATCCACAACCTCCTTGAGAGCGGAAATCATTCCCTCCTCAAAGTCATTATTCCGGACTTCTACCTCATTGTCTGAACCAAGTATTTCCGTGCCCGTAGGCGACAAGGGCTCCTCATCATCCGGCTGAATAGGTTCATCGTTCTCTTCCTGAACTGTAGGAAGTTCAATTATTTCCACCAAGGACTCATCTATGGTAGCCATCAGCTCGTCAATATTCCGGGATGCTGTTGAACGAGATGGTTCTCCCCTTTGTCTTTTGGAAGCAGGCTCTGCACTCCGAACTATTTCTTTTCTTTTCTCTCCAATCTTGGTCGGGCCCTGGTGAGATGCATTAGTGTTGGAAGAATATGATTCTGATTCGCTCAGTAGGTCATACGTGAGCGTTATTCTTCTCTGCCTTATTTCTTGGACTTGACGGTCAACCCACTAGTGAGAGTATTTGACTACTGGCCTCATTAGTGTTGCTAAGTCCGCATGCTCAGGTTCTGACCATTTCACTGGAGGAAGAGGTTGACTCTCCTCAAAACGCAGTTGGATATAGTTCCCATCATCTTGTAACTGATCAGGTATCCGACAGAACTCAATTGCCCTCATGAAGTCTAGTGACATTCTGGACCACATTCTCCATCTGACTTCATACTCATCTGCGGCATCAGCCCAAAAGTCTTCCAGTTCCACTCTGTGCTTGTACCTTCTCCCTTCTACTGTCCGGATATTATGATGTGGGTCAAAGTTGACCCTGGACTTGTAGGCTGTAAATGGATACCACTGGATCTCCAACCTTGCACTCTCAGCTGCCTGTGAGGACAGACAAGACTCCAACATGTTCCCGATGAACAATGGGAATGTAATAGATGCCTTCTTGGCTGACCTCTGAATGTTCTGATATTCTTCTAGTTGCCTTAGGACTTCGAGCAAAACCATCCGATTTGTCGGATAAATTGGCAACTTATAGGGGTTTCCAGTAAATCCTTGGATCCTGATATATGTAAATTTTGGGAATTGGATGAACCAGGACCCATATTTACTGATTAGACTCTTCGCCTCATGACTCAACCTCTGATGTATTCCCCCTTGGAGTGTTTTGGTGATATGCATTAAGAATGCATCATGTGCCCTTCTGAAATGAGACTTCTCCTTCAATTGGAGTTGCGGGTAACAATCGTATGGTCTGAGCTCGTTTTCTCCACTGCCAACTTTTCCTCTACAAGTTAGTCCTGGATACTTACATGATCTAGCCAACAAGTAGACAACATACGAGCTCATATGGAAAGACTTAGTCTCTTCCAGATTGATTAACTGCTCGTGGAGATTGTCACTTATCATCCGTGACCAATTGAACATTTTCACACCAGAAGTGATCTCGTCTATGAAATAGTACATCCAGCTCTCGAAAAAGGCGCCCTGTGGGTTGCCGGCTATGCTGTTCAACACCAGTATGATATATCCGAAATCTTCTTTGAAATCCGTCCGGCGAGGTCTTTTGGGCATCTTCTTTATTGATGGCTTTGGTTTGTCCAACCATGCCTGGTTAACAGTTGTAGTGCATAAGTCCGGTTGGCTGTCATATAACCTCTTGGCTTCTTCCTTGGGCTTATAGAACGTCCGTGAATGCTCTGGGATGCCGAAGGTTTCTTGGATGGCTACCTCGCCCAAGTGTGCCAGAATTCTGCCATCCGGTGGAATGATCTGCCTCTTTTGAGCATCATAGTGGAGAGCACATTCCACCATCAATTCTGCACAATCCTTTGCAGGCGGGAGTCCTGCTGCTTGGAAAATCCCGTTTCTGATCATCCACCTGGCTATTGGTGTTGGCAGTCCGTTCTGTCCATATACTCTTCTTTTGAACTCATCAAAGTCGACATGCCTGAGATCGGTGTCCACAACGTTCTTCCATTTTGAATTGATTTTAGTCTCCCGCTGGGTACCTTTGCTGGCGAACTTCATTTTTGCCGGTCTCTTTGATGATTCGCCCACAATGGTCATTAACCTGCAATCAGAAAATTAACATTAAGATGGAGACCTTTTAAATTAATTTATTCTCATGCCTTGGATTTGGAAATTTACTTTCAGCTGGTTAAATAATTAAATTGTTGCAAAAAAGCAAGCTGAAAGTAAATTGGATGAAGTTGAAAATTTCGCCAGAACTTTTTCTAAAATGAAAGGAACAGAAGAGAAATAGCAAATCAACTTGACTGAACATCAAACCTCAGTGAAGAACTGTAGGCTGCAAATCAGATTTAAATTCTGATTTCTAGAAGAAGTGCGCCTCTTCTGAACAGAAGAAATTTCAACTTCCAATAAATCTTTTCTCTTTCCTGCGAAAATTCTTCCTCAGCATAACATTACTTCTCTCTCTGGAAAATCCGATTTTTCCCACTGAACAAATCAATTGCCTGATAATTTTGAGAGAGATCAAATTTCTCTTCAGCTGTGTGTGAAAAAATGAGTTGCTGAAACTCATTATAATGCTGAAAGATTTAATTTATTTAGCAACTGCCTATTCTTCTCTTGATCTCGATTTGTTTTCATTTATTCAAACAGGCAAGTTTCCTTTATTTTTCGAAAAGCATCAGTCTCGAGCTTATCCGGGCAAATCTCATTGATCTTCAAACAAATTCGATTTTTTGCTTGAATGTTTATCTTTGATTTTTCGAATTTTGAAAGAAAACATTAAATATTTAATTAAATTCAACCTTTCAAAGTTTTAAATTCATGGCGAATTTAATTTTGCCCATCGGATTTCATCTTTGGCCGGCACAAATTATTTTCTTCCAACTCTCGTCTGGCGAATTCGATTTTGTCCAAGTCATTTAAAATTTCCAAGTAATTGAGATAAATTATTAAAATATATTAAAATATTTTAATTTATTCCAACCCATTCGTTTTGGACCCATGGCTATTTCGATTTTCCTTTCATTCTCCTCGGTTAAAAGTGTATTTTCCAATTTTATTCTCAATTTTGTCTAGCCAAGTCAAAACTTAAGCCATTCCGTCGACAATTTTTATGCCAGATCCCTATTTTTCTTTGCCATAGCCAACTTTTCTCCTGCACTGAGCCTATTTTCTTCTGCCAAAGTCAAATTTTCTCTTGCTCAGTCGAATTTTCCTAGGCAAAATCCTTGTCTGGATGTCTTCTTCAGGTGAATTTCCTTGACGCTTGACAAATTCTTCTTCCTTCTGGCCAAGGACGATCCTTCCTTTCTCCCTGCCTTGTGCATTTTTCTCTGGCCAAAATTATCAATTTTTCCTCTAGGCATCTAAGACTTTAGGCCAAATTGAAATTTCTCTTCTCTTTTGTGCTAGGCACACTTCATTTTATTCTTTGCCATAGCCTAACTTCTTTAGCACTTGTCCTTTCAAACTTGGCACTTAACCTCTTGAAAACATCATGATTCCTAGCCAAAATCTCCATTTTTTCATCTTTTGACTTCTATACTTAGGCAAAATTTCGAATTTGTCTTGGCTAGGCACCAAACACTTAGCAAAAATCACAATTTTCTTCCTTCATAGACCATGGCGGACTTTCAAATCACTTGGACAAGGTGAAGGCGGACTTTCCATAGTCTTGGACATCATCTCTTTGAACATGGCGGACTTCCAAATATTTTAGCACTTTCCTTAACATTTTATCCCTTGGAAATGTCATAATATTTAGCCAATAGTCGATTTCCCACCTTTTTAGGCCCTCACACTTAGCAAATTTTCGAAATTCTCATTGCTAGGCACCAAGACTTGGTGAAATTTTTGATTTTTTTCCTTCTCATGTGCCTAGGCGGACTTTCCAACCTCTTGGCATGTGCATGGCGGACTTTGGATGGTCTTTGCATCATCTCCTCAAGTGCATGGCGGACTTTGAAGGGAGCTAGGATATGCAAGGTGGACTTTAGAGAGTCTTTGGATATGCTTCCTTCAAGCTGGCGGACTTCACAACCCTTTGGCATCATCTCTTTGAGGCTAAGGCGGACTTCCAAAGCCTTTGGCACTTGACATGGCGGACTTTCCTTGCTCTTGACATTCCTTCCTTCAAGTTGGCGGATTTTCCAGACTTAACCAGATTTTTCACAAATTTCATCCTTTTCGAGTTGATTTTCTGTGATTTTACTCCTCAGATCTAACTGGTTTTGACTGATTTTTCCAGAATCTGGTCTGATTTTTCATGCTTTTGATACCTTTTCACATGCTTTTTACCTTGTTTTTCCAGATTTTTCAATGATTTTTCAATTTTCTATTTGATTTTTTAAGTGATTTTTCGATTTTTTTGGACTTCTGAGTGCATTTTTGGAATTCGAGACCTTTCCAAATATAGAAACTTTCCAAAAATAGAAAAAGCAAAACCCTAAAAAATAGGGAACCCTGTTTGGTCCCAAAATGCCAAAAATGAAAAAGCAGAAAAGCAAGATTTCCTAAAAAGTAGGAAGTCTCAGAATTGGCCGAATTCACAGGCGATCTTCGTTTCCTGGGCCTACTGAGCGCTTCCATGACGTCTACGCACTGATTCAAGCATGAATTACTGACTTGGCTCGGGTAATTCTCGGCAAACTGACTTGAAACTCTTAACAAAGTGATCTCACGTAACCGTTGCAATGAGACAAAACCCTAAAAACTAGCAGACAACTGGGGGTCCCCATTGGCGATGGGGCGATGTGTGAAAAGGTCACAACACGACGCATACCAACATTCAAACTAAAATTGAAGTTAAGTCCACAATGTTCTAGTCGACCACACAAGGCAAACCCACCATCAGTGAGCCCGCGAGTGGTATGGATAAGTGAAGCTTGCTCAAATTAAACACCACATTCCACATTTACTAACTACTTGCATGAAATGAAGTCCACTTTACTTTAAGCTATTTCAAGATTCTAAGTGAATTGGAAGGACGAAGAAGCCTCGCTAGCTACTCACAATGAAAGAAGAGATCACCATCAATGAAAACTCTTTTATTATGAAAGTGTTCACAACAATTTCTTACAAAGTATTCAAATGGAAGACTTTCCTTTTCAATCTATGCTACCAATCTATACTATGCTATCTCTAAGCTTTCTCTCTACTATTTTATCTCGTCCAATCTAATTTCTAATGAATTACAAATGAGGGGGGATGCCCCTTTATATAGCTGGCCAAGTCCAATGGACGACTTAGATTACAATCAGATGGATGACTCAGATCGAGCCATATAAGCCCTAACCCTAAAAACTGCCACCAAGAAGAGTGGAGTAATAAATGAGCAATTAATGTCCACCATCTTCTAGAAGATTCTTGTTTGGAAACGCGTTCGCATTATTCTTGTTCTTCTTCTTGACTGCAAACTGGATCAATCTGATCATCACAACTTCAATCCTCTTGAATTTGATATAGTAGGCATGCTCTCAATCTGAAATTTCAAGACTGCAACTTCTTTCTCTTGTTTGATGGTGATTTTTCTCCTTGCTACCGCTGCATCTTAGGTATACTTTAGTACCTGAGGATGATCTTCAATACTTGGTACTTCATCTTTTCTTTCATCCCGATCTTGAAGGATTTTCTAGTCTTGGACTCAAGAATTTCTTCACTTGAGTTGGGCACATTCAGATCCATGTGGAGGAGTTTCAACACTTAGCCATTTCTTTCAACATCTTCATTCATGTTTTGGGTGCAATTGAGATCTTGTGGAGGAGCTCGAAACACATAACTTTATCTCCTTTCAAGGTTGTAATATCATCTTGGATTACTTGCTTCATTGCTTCAAGTCATTGTGCTCTGGCCCCGGTGTTCATCCTGCAAAACAGACAAAGAGAAGAGCATCAAAACACTCATAATATAAATTCACTTTACTTACCTAATCTCCGTGTTTTGATCTCCAATGTCTGATTGATCTCTGGATCTGATAGAGTTCATCACTTTTCTCTAGCAAACTTTGCTTTCTTCATACTCTTTTATCATAGGTGTACTTTGACCATGTATCCTCCTCAATGCTCATTTTTGATGCCTTAGAAACTTTCATCCGTCTTGAGGGCATGTTTAGAGGGTGTTGTTTTATTCTTCCATCCTCAACAAATATCACATGTTAACTTATCTTCACCTCAATCTCTCCCCTTAGAAAACTCTCACCCACATTGATTCTTGCTCATAATGCCTCATGTAAGCTTGGGCGCATTTTAGACCTTTGTGTCTTCATTTCCTCTGACTTAGCCAATTTTTCAAATTCCTTCTCTATGATGGGCACGTTTAACTTAGATAGGCCTTTCTTAGAATTTTCATCCGTGTTGAGGGTGCACCTTGAAGGGTGTTGTTTGATTTCTCTCTACCTTAGAAAATTTTCCAGCCAACATGATATTCCCTTTTTGCCTTAGCCAAATTTCCAACCCATCTGCCTTAGAAATAATTTATTTCCTCAAGAAAATTTCATCAACCAAGCGCTCGAGTAAAATCTCCATCTTAAAGTCTTAGGCGAGGTGTGAAAAGTTTCAAAATCATCTCCCTGTCGAAGATATCTAGTACCCAGAAGAAAATTCACTTCAAAAAATGCAAAACTCATGTGTATCACTACGAAGGGGTACATTTAATTTTTGCATTTTATACCTTAGAAAAATATTTCATCACCAAAGTTCATCTTCACTCTTCCTCCTTTGGGCGTAGTTCTTCTTTTGCTTTGCCTTTAAATTTTTTATTTAATCTTCATGAAGTTGGGCACATTCTTGGGGTGGTTAAGGAATTTCCACGCCTTAGAAAAAATTTTATTCATCATTTCCCTAGGAGGGCGCATTTACAAGGGTCTATAGGAGTTTTCTTGCCTTAGAAAAATTTCAAATACCTCCTCTTCAAGATAGGCACATATGAAGGGGGGGGGTCAGGCAGGTTTTAATGCCTTAGAAAATTTCTCATGACTTACTCCTCTTAGGGCGCATTTGGCCTTCTCTCATGCCAATTCTCAACACTTAGAAAATTCTTTATGTCATCAACTTGTCAAGGGCGCATTCTAGGGGGTCAACTTCCATTTTCATTACTTAGAAACTTTTTGACACCTCTAGCACCTCATGGCACATTTGCTAGGTTAAGCCTCCACTTTGCTAGCACTTAGAAAGCTTTACTCCTCCCCACTCCTTGATGGGCGCATTTAGGAGGGGGTACTTCCATTTCAACACTTAGCAAAGTTTCCAACCCTCTCACCTTGAAGTTTGGGCACATTTCACAGGTGGTGAAGGAATTTTATGACTTAGCAACTTTTCCTTAAGCCATCACCCCTAGCAACTTTGGGCGTATATCAGGGGTTATGTAGGAATTTTACTTCCACTTTGAAACTTTCTCCACCTACTTCCAAATTGGGCGCATATGAGGGTGTGAGGAGGAAATTCCAACGCCTTAGATAAGTTTTTCATGCTAGCCCATCAACTTGGGCGCATTTAGCTAGGTGGGGAGGAATTTTGATTGCCTTAGAAACTTTTTCAACCTCCTTCATTAAGCATGGGCGCATTTGGGGGTACTTGCAGGAACTTTTCAACACTTGAAAACTTTTTCCTAGCCAGCCTCTAGCATGGGCGCATTTAGGGGGGTCAACAGGAATTTCTCATACTTAGAAATTTTCCATGCTCTATCTCAACAAGGGCGTATTTCAAGCGGCCTGCAAGAATTTCCAATGCCCTAGATAAGTTTTCTCCAGCTTTGTCAAGACAAGGCGCAATTTCAAGGTATGCTCTGCCAGTGTCAGACTTAGACAATTTTTTACGCCCCCTGCCTAGCTTTAGTTTACTATTTTTAGTAAGTTCCTGATTTTCAGACTTCTGCAACTTGGATTGACTTGAAATTCGCGCCATTGGATCCTTATGGCCTGTTTGACCCGTTCACATTGCCATCTTGCATTGACCTGCTATTTATAGCCTGTTTTTGGAGGTGACTTGCTATTTATAGTAACTGCTTGATTTTAGGACTTCTGCAACTTTGCTTGACATGAAATTTGTTCCATGGGGTCCTTGTGGGTTGACTTACCTGTTCACACTGGTGCCTTGCACTGACCTACTATTTATAGCCTGTTTCAGAAGTGAATTACTATAAATAGTAAGTGCTCATATCGCCTTCAAATTTTACTAGTGGAATCTTTGAAAGATATTGATTGCAATGGGATACATCAGTTTTCAGAGATTTTGGCATTTGACCGTTCATTTTGGGTCCCAAAGTTGGAAACCCTAATCTGACTTGCATGTTGCTCAAATGATCTCCGTTTGACCCCATTTCTGTTGCATGTCGCCCTGTTTGTGATACTGAAGTGTTGATGAGCTGTTGGAGTGAACCTGCTAAAAATAGTAAGTGCCTGAAAAAGTGATCTTCTGACGTTTGCATGTCATATTCCCTGAGAGATCTCAACAAACCCAGAAAAACCCAGTAAATTGATCTACATGTGAGCAGTGGCTAAAAATAGTATGTTGTTGAAAAATGACCAACTTTGTTTGCATGTCACATCACTGTAGAGCTCTTGAAAAACCCATAAGGAATATCCTGACTGCATTGAAGACTCCAACATGCAAACCCTAAAAATAGCCTCCGAAGTCAAGACTATTGAAAGTTGTCATCTCATCTTACATGTTATATCATTACGTAGGTCTCGAAAAACCTAGAAATATTCTCCAGACATGCATCAAAAAACTTCGCATGCAAACCCTTGAAATAGCCTTCGATGTCCGAACTTGCTAAAAATAGCAAGTGGTCAGATCCAGCTCAAAATTCGCAGGCAGATAACTTAAAGTGTTCTAAGCACAGTGTAACATTCAACATTCCATTAGCCAACTCAATTTGATCTCAAACTGACATGAAAAGTGGAAACCCTAATTCTACAGACTTAGCCAAAAGTTTCAATTCAGACGGGCGCATCCCTGGAAAGACAGATAGAACAAAGAGTGAGACACAAAACCAAAGCCAAAAGACCAAAATGGAGCAAAAATTAAGGGGTCCCCATTTTGAATGGGGTGATGTGTGAAAATGTCACAACAGGAAGGTTGCATCCTTCCTTTTTCCCGAACAATCTATAGCTCTAAGAAAATAAGAGCCTGCTGTACTAGGGACAATAAGATTGATGAGTGGCTGATGTTTGATAGCGGTCCACCCATCCATGATTATAGAGCAGCCATCTGTCAACCATGTTTGTCTCATATCCTCCATCAAAATACTCACCTAGGAGTACTCTCTATCAAGAAGGGTGGTGTGTAGCTTAGTTTCTCCAGGTGGAACATATAAGGGACCAGCAGCTATAATATCTTTGCACATTTGTTTAAAATATGGTGAACATGAGACATGAAATGGTATGGCATTAGCATAAAAGAACTTGGCAATAGAGGAATCAGCCCCATCTTTCACTGTAATATTAAACATATCAACAACATTCATACTTCTTTTATTTCCTCTAGTAGAATCCTCCCCCACATGAGATTGAGAAGTTGAAGCAACATCCATTGATGATGTAGGCATTCCCATACTAGGCTGCAAACTCTCAATTGAAACCCCTTTACTTAATGCCTCCCCCTCCATATGCAATCTAGTTGCCTCAATTTTTTGTTGTTGGGTTATTTTTCTACACCCTTTCACCCCTTGACCACCAATCCACAGAAGATGGCAATAAACTCTCGTATAGCTGCCCCTATATTGTTTGTGGCACAAATGACACTCCCATACTCTACTACCCCTTGATTTCTTTTTCTTATCTTTATCAACTCTTGTTCCAAATTGTAGTAGAGGCTTTTTGGGGTTAAATGGGCCTTTTGCCCATTTTTTGAGGATTTTAGATGGACATTCAAATGGATTTGAACATGCTGACTCTACTCCACCCCCACTCTCTAAACACCCCCTAATGTTTGCCCTACTTTTTTTAGTTTGAGTTCTACTTCTTTCTTGCATTTGAATTTCAATGTCCTCACTATCACTGCTGCTGCTCATGATGCCCTAAGCTCCTCTTCAACCTACTATTCTCTCCTTCAGTCAACTGCTCTTCTTTTTCTCTCCTTCATTTCTCAATGCAAATGTAAAAATGAGTTGCTTTTTCTCATCTTAGGGAATATATAACACTTAGGTTTAGTTAAGTGGCATGGGGAGTCCCTTGTGGGCCCGCCCATGCTTTTT
Organism: Sequoia sempervirens; assembly: GCA_007258455.2. Taxonomy (NCBI): domain Eukaryota; kingdom Viridiplantae; phylum Streptophyta; class Pinopsida; order Cupressales; family Cupressaceae; genus Sequoia; species Sequoia sempervirens. The sequence continues at coordinate 11,893 of VDFB02108059.1, forward strand.
TTTGCATTTAAAAAACTTTACTTTTTTTAAAAAGTGCATTTAATTTTTGGCTGGGCCGTAGGGGATGGCTAGCCATATGTGGTACGGTCGAGGGATGGCCTGGCCGTATTGGGTACTGCTAGCCGTCTCCTACATCCCCTATAAGTTGCAAAAATGTCCCCCAGAAGGTACATGTACTTTGCATGGAAAAAGGGACAGCTAGGGAACATTTCCTGGCTGTCCATGCATCCCCGTTTTGTACCCTGTACAGGAAATGACATAAAAGTATAGGGGACACGTCCTCATGGAGCACAACTTTTGAGTAATTGCCATGAGACTTTATTTGCTGCATCTAGTTTTGTGTACCAATCGATGGTAATGCCTCTCAGCATTGCTGGGAACGCTCGTAGCTAGTTATCTACATCGTCCTGTCCATTTGCTATCCATATCATCTCTTATGTTTTATAGTGGTGTACGGGATCCTCTGAACCATTCCTTGTGAACTTCGACAACTTTTGCCTTTCGGATGTTGGTGGAGTCACCATGCTTCTTCCCCAATACCCTCCTTGTACGTTGGACCTGACTGAATTGTTTCTCCCTTGACGTTTCGGTGCTTCACTTACACTAATGGCCACGTACGAGTCAGCAACACGTCCCCTCTTAGCGTCCTCCACACCTTGAGTCTCTAGGGGTTCATACCGGTACTCCCTCTACCCGAGGGTCTTTGGCTTGGATCCTCCAATCCCTGGTCCCTCGTCATTTGATATGGATAACTCTCGAATGCGGCTTATACTATTTTCAATTTCTTTTAAAAGTTCATTTTCATCATTTTTTAGTTTTTCTTTGTCTACTGCCGATGGTGTCTTGAAAGTTCCTTTGTCACCTTCCTCGACAAGGTTTTGGTGTAACTTAACAATAGATTGATTTATTTCATTAAGGTCTTCATCTGTTTCTTCAACAATTTGT